>CAJNOP010000868.1:53347-81228 GCA_905250075.1 Rotaria sp. Silwood1 | reverse complement strand
CAGAGGACAATCAGGCATTTGATGTTTGAATGTTAATAAATGAGATTGTAGTCGTTTCGGTAAGCAGTTCATCATTTGTTACGACACTTATATAGTTTTCGTGAAATTATTAGAATGGGTTGGTTAGTGTGAGCATGTGTTGTATGTTTTGGAGACCACGTGAGTGGGAACATATCTGTTTTTTCATCAACATCTGCATTCCTACAGTCATACAACCCAGTCACACTCATACCGTTAGGTTTTATTCGTATTGCGTTAGTGATCAATGAAATAGGAAAACATGCTCTGGTTTGAGCACGGTGATGATCATACAAGAAGACTTAAAGTAACATGTGTTTTCGTTTCATCTGTATGCATATGGAGAGAGAAAAGTACTTTATGAAGTTGTAAGCATTAGTTACAGGTAGTTGCTTAACGAGCATCCCTGAGGATACACATGCATGTGTGAACATATCGTCTAGATTCTTTTTGTTGTAATAGTGAAGATTCCACGAGACCTAAATTGTCATCTAGCTTGCTTGCTTGTTTTGTGAAACTCACGTCTATTTTCGAAGAAAATAGTGAATGTAAGTTTTAAGGTCAAGGTTTCGTGGCTTCCCCCCCCCCCCCTCCTTCCTTCCCCTTACAGACAGGCCTCCATTACAGATCATAGCAACGTAGGCCCCCATTATAGACCATAGCAACTTCGCCAAAAAAAGAAAAACTTTCTGTTCGAAATATAGAGATACAAAAGACAGCATTTTCTGGTAATCGCTTATTATTAGAAAATAACTATTATCTTTTGGAGAATTTAAAGATTGGGTATTTTGTGATTATAGTTCGTTCAAAAAGTCGGTGCGTGTGACTGTTTTTTGAATAACTCGAGAATGCAAACAGCTAGAGACCTGCGGTTTTCACCAATCGAAAGAGGAGGAGTTAGGGCGTCTTTTTCTCTGATAATGTGTCAGACAAAATTCTTTAAAAATTGATTATCTTTGAAAAATATAGAAAAGAATGCATGAAAGTGACATACAATCCACATGAAGTTTCGATTATGACCTTTGATTTAGATAGAGGGACTTCAGATCTGTAGTTCAAAACATAATACACTTTCTTACGTTTCATTACATTTTATCGAAGTATCCAGCTGTTATGACAAAAAATGCAAAAACGTAGTAAAACATCAGCAAAATTCCCTATTATTTGCGCATGTAAATACATGATTTCATTTGGTCAACATTAGAATGCAATTAGAGAGCCATTTGCATTGCATCTTGAACTATAGATCTGAAGTCCCTCTATCTAAATCAAGGGTCATAATCGAAACTTCATGTGGATTGTATGTCACTTTCATGCATTCTTTTCTATATTTTTCAAAGATAATCAGTTTTAAAAGAATTTCGTCTGACACATTATCAGAGAAAAAGACGCCCTAACTCCTCCTCTTTCGTTTGGTGAAAACCGCAGGTCTCTAGCTGTTTGCGTTCTCGAGTTATTCAAAAAACAGTCACACGCACGGACTTTTTGAACCAACTATAGTATAATGAAACCAATGAAGATATGTGAGTTCCACATTTCAGCCCCAAAGAGGCTGCGCTAACAAGCTTTTTTAATTTCATTGAGTTCATGCAATTAGCCTAACTTCGAAAAGGAATCAAATACTACTGCACTAGCTGCATGCGATAAGTTAGCTTGTACCAGTTAACCAGTTTAAAACTGGAACTGATCCACGTAGGGCAAGTTATCACCAGATTGAAATTTTTTCAGTCCTAATTCGTTCGCTCAGAAACTTGTTCCAAGTGAAAATCGACGAGTTCTATCGAATGGTATAATCAAATTTTCCGAAACTCAAACCAGTCGTCCGAAAAACTGCTTTTTTCAATTTTTTTTCATAAAATCCAGGTAAAATCAGAAGTATTTCCAGCCCGGATTCGCTTGAAAACTTGTTTCAGCCTTTCTATTCTTATTTCAAGAGAAATTCGAAAACCTTTTTCCAACTATATGCTCAACTTTCCGAAAACCTAGAGTGTGGCTTTCTTTGCCATAGATGGCGCTGTACAGAAACTTGAGAATTTTAATTTCAATTTTCGGAATTTCTATTACACGAATCAATAGAGCTCGTGGAGTTCTTCTTGAAACAAAAGTAGGAGATTTGAAACAAGTTCCTGAGTGAATTCGGACTCGACAAACTCGAATCTTGTGATAACTTCATCTATGTGACTGATCCATACCTAATTGGGCATGATTCCATGTTCTCTTTGAATATTCTCAGGAAACGCCTTCAGCTTTTAAAATGTACGTGCCCTAACTGTAAGAAGCCGGACTATATCAATGGTGCGTCTGTGCGTTGAGTATTGAGTTAAGAATCTCGATGAAGTATCCAAAAGGAAAAGCAATAAATTTTCTACACGCTATTTCGCAATTTCTTAGATGTTACCCATATGTTTAGCTTGTTTGATGGTCCAATCAAACCGAAGAAAGAGCAGGAAAGCAGTTAAAGACAGCGAGTGGTCTACCTCTTACGAAATATCTCTCATATTAGAGTGTGAGATGCACGAATCGAATCATTCACTTCACTTTTTCTTTAACAAGTCAATATGCATTCTATAAAGTAAATGATAGAAATTAAGCGCCATGTTTTCTATAAAACTTTACTGCAGACACTCGAAAGAGCATATTTGAAAAAGACGCGACCACCCAAAGTGGTTGTACATTAACCGTTTGATGGACAGGGGTACATATATCTATCATTTTTTTGCTTTTGGTCGTGAAACTACAATAAATTAGGAACAATGACTTTGATAGAATGAACAATAATACTGCATGGATGGAATTAATTTTTGGCAATTTGAGTTCAAGTAACTTTGTTTATCTGCTTCTTCAATAGTAATTTTTGAAGTAGGCTATTACTGATTCTCACTTTCAAAAGAGACTTGAACATCAAAAATTCACCCATCAAAGAGTCTAAGCGGTTGCTCAATGCACACTATTTTTTTCAAACGTAGGAGCACTCACAAACACTCATATGTTTTATTAATGAGTAAACCTACTTGAATTATGTACATGCTTAAAATCATAGACTTTTATAGGCTTGCTTAAGGGTACCCCCCTCTTTTTTGACCATTTCTAGATCTCGAAGATGGTAAGGCCGATCGAAATGAAATTTTTACCACAAATAGAACACCTAAAATGATGAGACACGTGTTCGAGGAAAAAATTCTCTAAGTCGGTTTTCATGGTTTTTTATAAAAAACCTTGGTTTTCCATAGGTTCTCATCTTGCCAAGGGCAACCCCTTTCTAACTTCGTCCGATTGGGCTGAAAATCTTTTTATGGATAGCTACGACTATATCTCAGAGGTAGCTTTGAGCGTTTTCAAAAATCTCACTTTCTTTTTTTTATAAAAAAAATACATAAAGGTTTTTTGCCAGAACCAGGTTTTTGACCTTGCGAACCCTATAAATCCGGATGGAAGCATCAGAAATTAAAACGGTCAAAACTACCTCTGGAGAATACTTCAAAGTATCTATGATAAAATTTTCAGCCCAATCGGACGAAGTTAGAAAGGGGTTACCCTTGGCAAGATGAGAACCTAGGAAAACCAGGGTTTTTCATAAAAAAAACCATGAAAACCGCCTTAGAGAATTTTTTCCTCGAACACGTGTCTCATCATTTTAGGTGTTCTATTTGTGGTAAAAATTTCATTTCAATCAGCCTTACCATCTTCGAGATCTAGAAATGGTCAAAAAAGAGGGGGTACCATTAAGGAAAATAGCAGGGATGTACATTTTCTATTGTAAGCCTTATAATTGAACTTCGCACATTAGTCATTCCACGTAAATCACTATCGGTTCTGCTCCATCTAAGATATTGTTGTGGAAGGAAGAGTTTTATGAGTTTTGAGGCAAGCTACTTTGAAAAATATTAAACCTTGGGCCGTTTTTTTTGTGTGAATGTTTTACATAAAGTCCTAAAAGCCTACCATTCGGCCAGCCGGCATTCTGAGGGAACCATATCTGAAGAATGGCTAAATAGATTGAGCTAAAATATTCTGGAAACATATACTTCTATGAGTTCAACAGAGGTTGAAAGTTTCAACTGAAAATATTGAGTTCTTCAGTTTTTGTGACTTATCCAATATGGGGAAAAACGCCATATTTTAGGCAGCTTTGATGCTTCATAATTCGTGATTGAAATAAGTTAGAGATCTCAAGTCTTTATTGGCTCTAACGTTTATGCATGGCATGGTAAGTTCCTATTTCCAAGAAATTCAAATAAAAAACGATCTTGTGGAAATTTCAAGGAAATTCACAGCAGTAGTTCGAGAAATAAGCATAGTAAATAAATTTTAATACAAACAGCATATGCGAATGAAGTATATATCTTTACAGTTGGGTTAGGTAAGGAAATTCATTCTACTATGAAAAGAACATAGAGACAAAATCTATATATTTTTGGGTCGGGTTGAGTCTGGAAATTCATTTTATTATGAACAGTATATATAGGTGTGGCCTATAAGTCCCGGCTTGGGTTGGATTCGTTTGAATGATGAAATTGATATTCTTAGAGTTAACGGTTCGAAAATTTTTCATTCAGGGGCGTCCACCTTACCAATGCTTGTTAGCGGCTTCAGATGGTCGCTCTGTTCGACGTTTGACTTCTCGAATATGTTTTCATGAAAAGCCTTCACTAGAAGAGATGAATGAGAGTAAAGCAGATAACGGCACGCAGATACGGATGCTTATGACAGATTTGCTATTGACATGCCCTCGATTATATCCTAGCTCAGGCTGAACTTGCGCATCGTAACCGTCATCGAACGCCTCTAAAACGAACGAAACTGATAGATGCTCTTTGATCATTTCCTCTGATTCTATGTCTGTGCTGGCCCAGGAGGCATATGTGATAGGCGTTACGGAGGCACGGATGATAGAGCAGATGTAAACCGTTTTTATTTCGTTGATGGAGCCCCGTTTTTCGCGAAGGCTAAATCATATGTGATGCTTTGTCTTTTTAGTTTTGGATGCCTTCGTCCTTCCGCGCACCACCACTATTTCGAATGCTCCATGTGGCTCCTGTCGCTTTAGCAGTTAAAATATCCTGTGTAATTCATATTTCGCATCGCTCTATCACTGATGCGGCGCCTATATCTGCTTTGCATATTCTTCAATGCAGTTGGGGCAGAATCCGTCGAAGATACCATCTCACCAATCTGAAACGTCTAAGCCTCAATTCCAGCTAGGTGTGCAAAAAGAGTGAATTTGTTGACCCATCCCAACCCCAAATATATGGACTATACCTCTATATACTTGTCATATTAAAATAAATTGCCTGACCCAACATTAGCCACCAAAACATACAGATTTTATCTCTATATACTTCACGTATTAAAATGAATTTCCTGATGTAACCCAATCGGAAAAGACATAGGCTCTATCTCTATATACTTTACATGTTAAAACGAATTTCCCTGATCGAAGCCAACCCCAAAACATATTGACTTCGTGTCTATATACTTTTCGGTTTAAGATGAATATCCTCACGGAAAATGATACCGTTGCCGAAGTTGTGTTAGTTGAATGTAGTGTTCTAGAACTAATGTGGAGCTATAAATCATATAGATTAAGCGGCATCATTGCGGAAACGTTCTGTAGGTTGTGAAGCGAATTGAATAAGAATGTGAGAAAATTTGAGTTTTCTGGAAATTACCTAGATTGAAAAGCTAGGGTCTAGAAACCGTAATTCACCTGTGTCTGTCTGCGTGTCTGTAGCAAGGGCTTGGCACAAATGACCATTTCTGTCGCTCAATTCATCATTTCCACGGCACAATCAACCATTCCTATGGTACAATTGACCGTTCTAATAGCACAAATGAACATTTGTGTGTCACAATTGACCATGTCCGTGATAGAAAAGACCATTTCCATGGCATAAATCACCATTTTTATTTGTTATGATCAACTAAAGCATAAATTTTATCATTCACAATAATATATTTGAGTATTTTATGTCAACTGCTTGAATATATCTATAGTATGTAATATACAACATGTTACAAATATTAATAGTTTCTCTTAAAGTCATCATTGTATAGAATTCATTTTTCTATAAAAAATAAGCACCTCTTTGTTATCATTTCGTCAATCTAGGGCCCAGTGAATCAACTTTCAATGTTGATGAACGTTACTTGTTTTTATTTGACATCTCTGTTTTTCCAAAAATTTTGGAAGATTTTCGTCACCTCCTTTTCGAAAAACAAGCCATTTTTACAAAAAAATCGAAAATCATTTTTCGTTTTTCTCAGAACGTGGATTCAATAACGTATCTCCAGCAGAACTCTATCACAGTACGAGATAAAGTCAAATACTTTTCTTCCTTGAAAGCTTGTGCCTAGAACTAGCCATTTAGTGGCCCTTTTTTCAAAATAAGCCCTTTAGTATTATATAAGAGAACACCTTTATAGAAACAGCGCCATTTTTTAGGGCTTTTTTGAGTCATTGAACTTGTCATTCCTTTTTTTCGCTTAAAAAGTAAGAATTTAAAAAAAACGGTCACGAGAAGGGCTGGATTCTGATATGCTCTTTCAAACAAAAAAAAGTTAAATCATTAGAATGAAGGCCCACGGAGAAAACTTGGGGATACTAAAGAGCTATTTTTGACTCTTGTTTGGTGAATATCTCCGTTAAGCTATCGTGCTATAGGGCTGAAAATTGTACCATAGTCAAGGTTCACCAATCCCAACATATCCTAAAAGTTTCATGGACTTTGGATGTTCCTAGCCTGAGATCGATTTTTGAGGGAGAATGCTTATGTTGAACTCTAGCGTTTTTGGCGCTTATTTTCAATCATTTGTTTCGAAGTAGTGCAAGAGAGAAAATAATGAAGTCGCGGTTTCAAGATCCATCGTTGTTGAATCACTTCTAGTTTCTGATATAATTATCATACGGTATTTGTTGTCATCGTATACATATGGCAGTGATGGTTATTGATATGCATACCCAAGATATACTATTGAATATTCATCGTTATGATGTATTCAATCAATATTTTATTGAATAATTGTTCCACATTTATAGGTTCGAGACTTTTTGAAAACTATATGTATATATTATCTTTTCATCAAGTTCATTTTGATATTGTTAACATCATTATTCTGATTTTCGCTGATGCTTATATAGGGTGTCCAGTAATTCACTAGAGTTGGAGAAAAAAATTTGAATATTTTCATGAATCTTCAACCAAATGAGCTGAATTTTTTTTGGAAGGTAGAGGACACGTAGCAGTTTTTATTCATAACAGAACAGGTCGTTTATGCGGATGAACTCAGCACACTTTTCTTCGCTATGTAAATAAGCTAGGCACAAACATTTGTTGTTCATAGTTATAATGCAATACTGTACGATAATCTTTTCTTTATTTATTAGGAAGCATAGTTGACATACAATGCGATATTATTAGTATGAAAGAAACTGTCCTTCGTTGTTCAAGCAGTCACGAAGACGTTGCACAACAGAGCGACATGCTTTGCGACACATTTCTTCGGGTATCTCTTCACAAGCTTGTTCAATTCTTTCTTGAAGTTCTGTAATAGAAGCGACTGGCTCTTTGAACACAATGTCCTTCAAATAGCCCCAAAGAAAGAAGTCACAGGGACTTAAATCTGGTGAACGAGCTGGCCAGTCGAATGAACCACGTCTACCTATCCATCGATCTGGAAATTTTTTATCCAGCCATTCTCGAACAGTAACAGAATAATGAGCTCCTGCTCCATCATGTTGAAAGTAAAAGTTTTTGTTCTTCAACCGAGGCCATGCATAATTAACCAGCATTTCTTTGTACGATGGACCAGTAACGGTATCATTGAAAAAATATGGACCAACGAGTCCATTAGAACTTATTCCGCACCAAACCATAATTCCTTGTTGCGTATTTGGCATTTCAAACTTGAAGTGTGGATTTTCTCTGGCCCAGTAAGTGCAATTATGTCGATTGACGCTTGTATTCATATTAAATTTGGCTTCATCGCTCCAAAATATACTGTCGATTAGATTGGGATCTTCTTCGAATTTCTCGATCCATGATTCGCAAAACTCGCTACGACGATCGAAATCATCATCATTAAGGTCGATCACCAAGGTAGGACGGTAAGGTTTAAAGCCAAGTTGTTTCATTGCCACATGGTAACTGCTTTTGCTTATACCAGCTCGATCAGCACCTAAACGAATAGACAATTGTGGATTGCTAGTGGCTCTTTCTTCAATTTCGTCTAGTTTTTCTTCAGAGAGTACACTTGACGGTCGACCAATGTGCGGTAGATTTTCAATTGTTCCAAATTCATCAAACTTTTTATTGATTGACGAAATTGTGGTCAGATGAGGTGGAGTTGTATCAAAATAATTGGTCCATACTCTTTGTACGTCAGTTGCATTTTCAAACTTTGAAAAAAGTCGTACAATTGCGACTTTCTCATCAGTGGTACGAGTTGCATACATATTAAAGAATCGTAAGTGATATAACTAAAACTATGTACAGTATCACCACGTGGATTATCTTTCGTACCATTGTTTTTCGTCTTTTCTTTTCTTTATCTCTGAATATGCGTGCTTTGACTTACATGAATGATGCACGTATCGATACTTCTGTATCAGCTATATGACTCAAAACGAAACAAAAAGTGAGATAACGGTCAAACTTAACAACTGATCTGATTTACGCACGAAAACACAATAGTAGAACTACTTTGAATAATAAGCAAGTCCTCATCATAGCTGACTGGCCTTCTGTTTAAGAAAAACGTGCTGAGTTCATCCGCATAAACGACCTGTTCTGTTATGAATAAAAACTGCTACGTGTCATCTACCTTCCAAAAAAAATTCAGCTCATTTGGTTGAAGATTCATGAAAATATTTAAATTTTTTTCTCCAACTCTAGTGAATTACTGGACACCCTATAAGCTTTACCGATAGCAGTTTTTTCAATCATATTTTCATTGGTATACCATTCATTGGTTGATGATTTCATGATCATTTTTAACTCTTAGGGCCTCATGTTCAGGTTGATATATTCTTTCTTGCATAGGCGAGATCGATTCAACTAGTTATTGTCATATGTTCAACTGATTAACTTGTCGATAGTAAATATGTGCGATGTATGTCGTTTTCTATTTCATTAATGAGGTCCATTGTTGATTTTTAATCCTTGTCTTTTAAGAGCTGACGCTCACGATTCACATTATAATATACAAAGAGAAAAATGAAACAATGAATGAATAGTAGATATTGCAATTTTACTCATTGCTTTGGTTTCTACTAAAGTATTTGATCAATCATGATGGAAGCTACCATGATAAATCATCTAGGAGAAATGAGAGCAAAAATGGAAACAAAGACAATGAATAACTATGAAATAAAATCAGAAATTATCAGAATAGGTTATAGAGAATGAGAAAACTGGAAAAACCAGCAAAGTGTTATTTCGACCTAACCCGAAGTGGTGAGTTAGTAGTGTTAGTGTTGAATACTAATTTTTCCTCATGGGCCCTAGACAATCCGGAGAGTAATTTCTGCCCATATTTCCTAAAGAAACTTTTGAGATGTTCTCATTCGTGTTCCAAGTACAGGGTGCGTAAAAATGTTTTTCTATAGGAGTAACGCCATGATTTTAAATAGCATCAATAACAAATTTAATACCAGATGAAAGCGCATCAAAAATAGGATTTGCTGATATTCAATGGTGAGAGTTTTGTCAATCTTTTTATATCAAACATAGCAAATCTCTAGAAATTTCCGCAGTATAATTGTGATAACCTATCGACAACGAGTCATTAGACAAGAAAGATGCTTTTTTCACAAAATTTAATAAAAGTATTGCTGTGATTATCATTCAGCAAGATCCAGTCTACAGGATAATATTATTCTTGTTCGTTCTGTTGTCTTTTATCTTCTTCTTTTGAATACGAATGACAATATGTCGCCAGAATAATAGAAAGGATACAGCAGCTTTCATTTTTATTTTCTATGAGCCATTTTGTCGTTCTACAAGCGCGTTTCGTTTCACTTATCAAATGGTATGTTTCTCAGTTCTGTTTTATATTAGGATAAAAATTTTAAGTACGTTTAGAACACTAAGGTTGTTTCATAGTTTATAAATTTCATAAACAAAACAATTGATTCTTTTCCTTAATCAATTTAATTTAGTTGGCTAAAAATGGCTAGTACTTATTACACAGAACAGCAAAGAGTCGTGGACAGAATCAAATGTATTGCTTTTCGTGAAGCTTGGGATGCCCGTGCAACATTTATTAATCGACAGTGGATTGAAGAGAAAATTCATCGTACTACGCGTTTTGCCACAGAGTGGTGAGAAAAGTCATATGATAATTGTTTTGGTGATTATTTCTAAGATATTTGTAAGCTTAAATTATCAGATGCAAGTCGAAACCTCATTCTCAGTGCAAATGGAAAGCAAAAAAGAAGTTCTTATCTTTTGATGAAAGAAATTGCAGAAGAACACAAGAAATATATTGTTCCAAAAACAATTGACAATTATCGATACAGAGAAGGATTAAAGCCATTCCATGTTATTCCAAGACGTTTAAAAACAGAAACTCATATTTCAAACAGGTTGTGGTTTTGTGATTGGTTAAAAGATTGGACTCAACAGGACCTTCTTCATCTCGTATCATAGGATGAATGTTATGTATGGAATGATCGAGTTTGGGCAAAAAATATTGAAGATGTTGAAGATGATGTAAGATAACATGAAATGGTTAAAAACCAAGCGTGCATTGGCATGTTTATCATTTTCACTGCGAAAAAGCTGCATTGGGTAATTAAAGATAAAAATGAATCTTGGAGTGGTTAATATTTCCGTGACATAATTTTAATGCAACATGCATTTCCGTATGTCAAAGACGAAGAAAATGTATTTGATCAGGATCATATGATATTTGTTCATTACCAAGCGCTATGTATGCGAGCAAATATGATTCAACATTTGCTTGAAGATAACTATAGCAATTTTTGGGGAAACAATACCTTGCCTGGTAATTCATCTGATCTGAATGTAGCTGAACATATTGAGACAATAGTTAAAAATGAAGTTGAGCAAAAACTGTTATCAGAAACGGAACATAATCGTTATGAGGATGAAACATTAAAAAAACACCTGTCATATATTTTGGCAAAGATGGAAATCGAACACCAAGTTAGTTGAAACTCTCTTATGTTTCTATCCGTATTGTCTTCGTGCAGTAAAAAATTCTAATGGACGTCATACTAATTATTGTTTATATTCATCAAATCTGAAAAATATATCTGCTTGATGTCATCCATCATTTGGAATCAGATTTAGTTCGAACTGCCTCATGAAAGAAATTTTTTCATTCTAAACTAGCAAAAATTTCTAGAGATTTGCTATGTTTGATATAGAAAGATTGGTAAAACTTTTACCATTGAATACCAATAAATCCCTTTTTTTGATGCGCTTTCAATTGGTATAAAATTTGTTATTAGTGCGCTTTAAAATAATGGCATTACTTCGCTGGAAAAACATCTTTACGCACCCTGTATATTGGATAAAATATTTACTAAGCTGATAATTATTTCTATCTGTATCATCGATATATTGATGATATATTTTTGACTTCAAATGATTCAATTGAAACATTTCATCAAATGTTGGTTCAAGCAAATAAATTTCGTAGAAATATTAAATCAGTTCGGAATATTCGTCCAAGTATTTCATTTATTGATGTTTTGGTCAGCAATAATAATGGCTAACTCGAAACCAACATTCCATTATAAGGAGGTACTAGCTCTTGACACAAGTGTTCTGAGTAGCACTGCAATTGTTTATTTGCAGCAGAAATATGACATTGTATAGAATCACCATCGATACACTATCGTATGTCATCATGTGTCAGCAATGCATTGTTTGATTCGATCATTCAACTAACAAATATTCTGATTAAATGCAAGTCAAGTCGTGTTCATTTTTATCAGTCGATGCTCACCAACAAAATCTATACTAGCATTTCGATACAAAACAACGTGATCTCGTCTATCTAATCTTCAATTCTCAATCAACCATGATAACATCTTTTCACAAACGGAACAATGACATTTATATTCAATTAAAATCAAGTACACTGGTCTTTATGCAATAGTAAAAAAGAGCAGCTTAGCATCAAATAGATGGAAGAAGAGAAGCAGCTCTTTCTGCCCAGACAATTTCTTGTCCATGTTCAGTTTTAAGAAAATCATGGACGAAAGCCAAAAGACTCGGATATTTGACATCGTAATAAATGTTCTCGTGTCGATTCGGACCATCGTGATATTTATCAATAAAAACGAATCGCGTATGCACACCCTGAATATCTTTGAAATTTCGTCTCGAATCATCGACAAACACCACTGGATGTAGTTCTTCAATCGCTTGTTTCTTCGGATTGTTGCCTGGATTTTCGCCATCATAACCCGTACTGATTACTCGATCAATTGGAAATCCATGCGAGCGAAAGTTTTCCAAACGGTGATCAGTAAATTGAGGAGACATCGCCATGACACAGACAAGCTCATAACCTGCTTGATGTAATAGGTGTCAAGCTTCAAGAAATCCATCGAGCATGGGCATTGTTCGCCATGCTTCGGTGTCCCATACAACATAGAAATGATTTTCTTCTTCCGATGTAAACTTTACACCATACAGATCGGCAGCCTGTTAATAGAACACTTGGAGTTTTTGGATAGGAGGCTTTGTTTAAACTTACACGAAAGAATTTAGGCGAGACAACAGTTAGTTGTTTTCCAAATGCTTTTTCGTAGACTTGAGCAAAAGTTGCATGATCATCCAAAAGAACACCATCACGATCGAGTGCAATGATTGGTTTCGTATTGGTGATCGAGTGCAATGATTGGTTTCGTATTGGTGATCGAGGACAATGCTGCGTCTTTGGTCATGCTATTCTTGTCAATCGATAGAACGAAAGAACAGAAACAGAATGTGAATGTGTCAGATGTCAGAACCAAACCAAATATTTATATGCGTATTCGATGCCTAACTTGTCAGATCCGTGAGACGTGTCACTATAAATCTTGCGCAATTACATTCTGTGTGAGTCAAATTAGTATTCAGCAATAACCTGTGTCATAGTGCAAATAAGCTAGTTCCTTTTTTTCTTAATTATGTAACTTAGTTAGCAGAAAAGTGACTTTTTTCAATTAATAAGTTAAAATCAACGTCGATCTTCTGCCAATACATAGTGCTTACAAATAATGTCTACGTTTCATCAAATCGTGTCGTCAGCCGTATTATGAAAAAATGTCAAAACTTTTGTTTTTAATGGCACGATATCGCTATTTTAAAATTTCCAACTTGATAGCTTGCAAGTAGAATAAATGCACGTTCAGTAGAGTAGAAACTGTTTTGAAGTTGTTTATTAATCGTGTTTGAAAAGTGTCCAAGACAATTATTTCTTACTTTTGAATTGTTAGAGTGCTCTAGTTGATTTTGCAAAATTATCAATGTTCTTTACTCAATCAAGTTAGCCAACATGTGTGATTTCACTCCATTGTATTATTTTTTCCAGTATACAATGGTTTCCACATTTGATCAAAAAACGTAATTTTTCAGTTGAAAGTGTTGCGCATATTGTTAAGGGATGTCAGAACATTATTTCTATAATCTGAAATTAAGTAGTATGCTTATGTTTAGAGAGGAAAATTGTTTTCGCTTTAGATCTCATTAGATGCAAACGAGCATCTATGCAAACTAGTCGTGGAAAATGCGTTGAAAATTGTCGCTTCGAAACTTTGAAGGAGAAAGGCAGAGAATGAAACAATAAATGTTAGTATTGAAATCGACCAGACTCTAGTCTTGCTTTGTTCTGTCTCAAATTTCAGATTGAGCAAGAGCTTCTATGGCCAATTTTATCCTACACTCAAGAGGACTCATTGGATGGGCTTGAATTCAATTGTATTTGTTGTTGGATGAAGCCTTTATGGGTGTCAATATATTAATCGAAAAGATCTCACTCAACAAATAGACTGCTCCGCTAAAACCAACGCGAAGACCACTGAATAATTATGCAAGAATGGTATAAATATAATTTAGAATCGATTACACAACAATGAAAGAATATTTCTTGGTATAAAAGTACAAAATTTCTCCTGCCTGACAGTTCAAATCATTACATTGCTTCTGAAAGCAAACCTGTGCATGTGATTGAAAATGACAATAGATAAGTCAAATAAATTCAATGCTTTCTATTCGTCTATTTCATTGTAAGTAATGATGGATAAGAACATGTTCTATAAAATTCAAGTTCGGTGCATCGCCTATTGCATGTACCGACGATCAGTTTTCTATCCATGGCAGTTGAATTATCGAATGGCATGCCCCAAACTTATTGTATATCTTGTTAAAAATTTTCGAGTCTTTTCTCATAGATTGAACAAACCATTAGAGAGGTTGGAGATTTCTGGTCAGTATCTGCTGTCTTCGTCTCAGTTTCACACGTCGACTCATGAGTGCCCATATCAGCTATCGAAGTAGATTTCCCTATCTTGCTGATTATATCTTTTATTTTCACTTTCCAGATGCTTTCATGTCTTTATTCACGATACATCTATCGGCTCTGAGTATTTACGCCTTTGTTGAGTGCATACATATATATACGGACACATATTCGTTAGCTTTTCAATGTGAATGGACCAGACCAGTTAAATGTATGATTCATGGTTCTTTATTTAATCTTCTTTTCTCCTTTACTTTTTCATATTTACCTTTAGAAATCGAGATATTTTACTCTTAAATAGCTGGATTTATCAAAACAAATCTATCAAAATCGTTTTACTACAATTATTCCCGATGGTTCAATATGATTATATAATAATGCTTTCCTTTTTTTCTAGAAATTGACTGGATAATTTACGTATAGCACGGGATACTGAGATCGAGTTTTTAACTAGTTCATCAACGTCAAGTTCTATTTCTATTAAATATTCGTCTAAGTCTATGCCTTTTATCTTAAAAATAGCTCAAACAAACGGATGAAACAACTCAAAATGAAACATCAGAACAAGAAACAGTTCAACTTTTGGAATGTATTTGGAGTACCCAGCAGAAAAGATAACTCTGGTACATTTTGTATTATTGATGGGTATGTTTTATGTTTCAGTTGGTTTATGACATATATTAAGAAGAAAGATATAGGCACAAATTTTCTTAGAAATCGTTCATGTTTTAAAAAATATATGTTGGAAAAATAACATCAAGAAAATGAAAACAACATGATATTACAAGTGCAAGCATCATCAAAAACTTTGCTTTCATCATCAACATACACTTCTAGTTGCAAACTGTTGTTCACATATGGTTCAGTGATTAAATCAATCAAATTAGCTTCACTTGAAAAAATTAAGAATTAATGAAATTACGGTTCAATGATGATATCAATCAATCACACCATTTTTAGTTGTAAATGATATTGGTCTACAAAAATTCTATTCAACAAACAATATGCTTAGGTAAGCCATCAGAATTAAGAACTGTGCTTCAACTATTATATTTTAAATCTAATACATTAGAAGCAAAATATGGTAATATTGATGTTAATTCAATTTTGCCTCATTGAACAACAACAATAACAGAATATTTCAAAGTATAATGACTGACATTCATCGTGAAAAATTCAAGTCGTATTTTATTGAATTACTAATGTTTAAGTCATTGACAATAGCATCTAATTCATGGATTGACAAGTTTAATAGGATGTGGGTCTCGGTCTTCCATTTGTACCCACTCACTCACATCCCACACCCCACACCCTTGAAAAATCAATCTGAATAATCTTACATATACTTTCATCAATACTTTCGGTATGAAATCATGGTGTCAATGTAATTTTAGAAATAGCCACGTAGAAACAGAACAGTTTCCAAATGAATATAGTCAATCGTAAGTAAAGTCATAAGAGCAGAAGAAAAATCCTCGTAAACAAACTATGGAATCGTGAAGTCAGTTTTACCCGAAAAACTAGAGTCCTCTATATTTCAGACAAACTTAAGTAAAGTGACAATATCTTAAGTATTTGCCATCGCTCTTTAATTAAAGATATTGAATACTTTGTTTTTGATATACTATCGAAATCAATGAAGTCAATCAGAGAGTATCCGATGCCGTCGGTGGATGGGGGTGGCGTAGATTCTACTGAGACGCACGACGAGCAAAGCTCATATGCGCTCAATCGTTTGGATTTTCTACAGAACAAGAATGATTTAACAAATATCGGTCAATTCAGAAATCTAGTTCGTAATACACACAACTGGTATTATTGTACAGAATCGTTTAGATGTAACAGTACAAGAAAAATCTAGAAAAACGACTTTTTGACTAACCAACCTCACCTACCAAATAACATACGAAGACAAGTTGAGTAAAAAAAAGTTATTTTCCATAAAAATCAAGAAAACAAAGGCTGAAAACCGTCGTACATGAAAGTGTAAGGTAGAATAACACTCCTCGACACTATTCGATGTGCACACGAAGAAATACTGCTTGTTAATTAGACCGACGACTGTTCTCTGAAGATAAACATTCGTGAGTTAACGATAACGGTGGTTAAGTATGATCAGTACGAAATAAATGATGGCGCTGCTTACCGGTTAAACTCGGCGTATTTCGATTCGAGGTTGTCGGACTTTTCGACGAGGTCTTATTCACATTATGCGAAATAGTTATTGAACGAAGTCGACTGAAAAAACCTTCGTGCTCTCTTTTGACAAGTCCCAAAGCAGTTGCTGACGTTAGAGACATTGTTCGATCACGCATTTTATCGCTTGTTTCACTTGAAGTTCTGGTACTTCCCTCTGGTCGATCGACGCCATTAGCCTTTTCCAATTCTTGTGTCAACAAATCAATCTGTTCACCGTCAGAATTGAATATTGGTGGACCACCGTTTGCTTTTTGTTTATGTTCAAAGAAAGTCGCACGAATAGCCGCTAACCAGTGTGTTCGACGAATTCGTAAAATTTGTACATCCTCACAAACTCTCAAGCTGAAATCCGGTATAAACGGTCGAAATTTGAGATCTTTCGAACGTAAAAGGTCTTCCACTTTGTTATCGGGACTCTTTATAAAAAGAAACGAAAAACATAACAATCCGATTCAAACTAAAATGATCATTGTTACTTACACAAAGTGCACTCACACCAAAGTAAGAAAACGGACCGACTTGGCTAACGATTTTCTCTTTGCCGGTTACCAATTCTGCTTTTCCGTTGAGAATGAGCACGAAATAATCGGCTGCTCTACCATACTCGTAGATGTAGGTTACTTTGCCATCTTTAGCGCTATCTTCATCGTATTCGAATTCCTGGTAGAATTGGACATTTAATAAACGAGTGAGAATGTGAGACGAGATGAACCGCGCCGTAAACGGTTCGACAGCTATAATAGACAAGGAAAACAATCGTTCGAGAAAAATTCATTATTAACAATGAGTCTCTAGGAATTCGGCTTGTAGAATTTTCAGTGTAACCTGTGCTTTTCAAGGTTTTTTTAGTTTGCATGATTGTCCTGTCTGAACTGTGGAACACGACAAATGATTGTTGCAAAGGTCTTTATGGAAAGTGTATTTAAGTTAAAACAGCTGAAAGTGAAGTTTCTAAAAAATAACTTATTTTAGTCGATGTTGTATTTGCCTTGCAACTTGTTCAACTGCAAATGGGAAACGGTTTTCATTAAGTCAACTTTGCTCTACACAATGTCTTATCTACATTTCGTTCATTGGTCGAGCAACAATTTTAAGCTAATTATTTGTTTAGACAAATTAGGTCAGCTTTTGCAGATACGTATATTTTGTCTTCGTTTGCATACAAATAATTATCTCTCTAAAGCCAACTTTTGAGAAACCCAATTCCTTGGGTCAAGAATGACTTTTTATGTTTGATAGCCTTCTAGAAGGAAACCGTACAATATGAAAGAAAATATTGAAACTCAATCTAAGTTTTTTTAGAAACTGGTTTTTACGCTTTTTTTCCATTTTATAGTTGGGCAGCGGTAATTTTTGTGGCATTCAATGTTTTCGAGGCCATAAACAAACGGTAAATTCGTATTCAAAAAGAGACATATCAATAAATTCTCTGTATCCTGGCATAATAATCAAACTTTCAACTTAAGTCTGATTTGAAAAAGTAGCCTATAAAAATCGGAGCTTTCTTTTGTCGGACTTGTTTCATGGATGCTCGATGTATCAGACCACGTCATTGGCATTTTAGTCTGACTAATTCTTGATTGATAAGGTTATGGTATCAGAGGTTCTTCGAAACTGCTGGAGGACAAAAGGTTAAGCCATCTAAACAGTTCTCATCTTAGCAAGAGATGGAATACCGATAGGTGAAAATGAAAATGGAAAAAACGACTTATTTCACATGATATAGTTAACCATAATCCGTCTGATCGATCTAGATTTTCAGCAACGGATTGTGTGCGATGTCTACTTCTTTAAACAAAAGGTTTATCGTCGAAGGAGAGCAAGAAACTTGCACATTTCGTAGTAACACTGTGTGGATGTTGATTCACGTACATGTTGAAAGAAATTGTAAAATGGCAACTTTCATTTGAGCTGATATTTTCGTGGTGTCATCAGATGTTTCTGTTTGACGAATGAATGCCGAAAAGTTGGGCGCTTGCGATAACATATTTCGCACTTTACCACGATTATCGGCTAAACAGATCCGAAATTTGTTTGACTGATGATTTCACACGAACTCGTTTGACTTACTAAATACATCAGTTTCATCGATGATTTCTTCTTGAATCATTTCTTCGATAATATCTTCCAATGTAACGATACCCACTGCTCTTACCTTTGGATCTTTCTCACTACTAGTGTCATGTTCAACCACAATACCCATATGATATTGTTCTAAAATATTCCATAGTAATAAAAAATGCAACTATTTTTCTGCGCTACCTTTCTTAAGTTTATTAAAAACATCATAACACGAATCATCGGACATAATCTCTTTGCCATAACGATGCTTGTAAAAATTCAGCAAACTTCTCACAGTAAATTTTCCGGATTCTGTATCAAGAAGAGCAAAATCACGAATATTTACCAGGCCAATAATATTGTTACTAGACGAGAACAAAAATTGACACACCATGTTTGATTAAAACCTTTGATCGATTTCTTACCGTTGCTTTTCGTAAACCGGTATTCGCGAATATCCATAACCGTGTATTGTCAAAACAAGTTCATCATCAACAACTCGATCGGCTTCGAGCATGAACACATCGATTAAATTGGTCATTATATCACGGATCTTTTTCGTCTTCAAACCCAACACACCAGTCATGATGTTTTTCTCACGATCTTCAATATCAGTCGTTTGTGTATGTTTCAACAATGCACTCATTTGATCGCGTGTATAAGTGGAGCCGACTTCTTCGCCTGAAAATGAGGATTGAAATATTTTTCTTTACAAGAAAATGCCACTAAACTTTTTTTTCTTACCGAGAATACAATCGAGAATTTTGCTGAGAGGAAAAGCGACAGGAGATGTAATTATCATGAAAATGCGAGTAAGAATAATGGTTTTAGAACCAATTTTTAGGCCATGCCGTGAACAAACGGCTTGTGGAATGATTTCACCAAAAATGACAATTGCAAAAGTGGCACCGGCCACAGCCAATATACCACTTATTAATGTATCGAGAAGGATTGTTGTCGTCGAATTTACCAGAACATTGCCTAATAGAATTGTGCAGAGCAAGAAATTGCCCCGTTTACGTACTGGATAAATGCGCTTGGCGTATTTTCTATCACTCGGCGTTCCAGCTTCTTGAATGACGGCAAGATCGTGTGGTGTCAATGACATAAGGCCCAGATTGAGACCGGAGAAAAGACCCGATAGAGAGAGAAGAAGTATTAATAAGAGAATTGTCGCCCATACAGGTAGAGTACGTCGAGTAACAATCAATTTTAAAGTCGGCCTAGATTTAGTCAAACGAATGCAACTCAAAAGAGACTATAAAAAGCTTACCGATCACCTTGGTGAAACGAATATGACGTGTTAGGTGGCTGAAGGCAAACGTATAACGTCGAACTATAATAGGGCAGGTTGATCATCACGATAGCTCGTTCGCTCATGCGTTGATGGGGATCAGAAGCGTTCACCGTTAATGTGTATAAATGATCTTTTCGTTCCAATGAACACGACTGAGAATGGCTCGTAAATGATAGAATAGTTCCGTTCAAATTCTCACCTAAAGCATTCAAACAAGACACAGTGATATGCACGACGATCTTCTTCAAATTAACCAGAGAATTCTTCTAGATCAACAAACTTTATGAGATATAGCTGATTTGTGGACGATTCAGAAACCTCGGAAACTTTCGAGTAACTTGACTAATATCAATAATCTCGGTACTCCGAAACATAGAAAAGGATAAAAATTTCATTTATTTTGAAGACTTTCAAGATTTACACGATTTTCAATAATTCGATTTACCTTAAGTTTATACCCCAATAGTGGTTCCAGAAGTAAGAAAAACGACCGTACAACTAGAGTACTGATCTCTCGAATATGGCAATGGTATGGGCCGATGGGTCGTTCGATCAAACGTTCTGCTCCTTGTACAGTCTACAGTAAAACCACTTCCTAAGAACAACTCTCAATTGTGAGCGGTTTGTTTTCATTTCTGTCAACTAGAATAAATTCTCTATTATGAATCTTCTTCGTTGTGTACATGTACGAAAGAAAAAAAGATGTTGAAAAAATATAGTGAGTACTACACGTTTTGTTACATTCAAGACATAGTTGACATAATCTTGTCTTTCGTATTTCGACTGTGGCACAGAAGATTTATCCAATGCAACATAAAGATCCAAGGAACGGTCGTTTCGTCGAAAACGGTGCGAGAGAAATGTCACTATTCGATACGATCCGTTTCAAATATCCTCAAATGTAAGCACGAGTGACAGTCGGACTCTGAAATGAATAGAAGGACAGATACCAAAATGAAACTGAAGAATGACGCTCATCCTCAAGTCCGTGAAACGACATTTGCATGAATTTCCTCTCAACGAGACAAAAGTATCCTAATCTTAGTTTCTATTCTATAGAAAGTAGCTCGACCAATAGCCAATGAAATAGGACTTCGTTCCAATCAATCATCTTCAAAGTCATGTCAAAAAGTAAATATATCAGAAAGAAGCGTGTGAACTCCTTCAACTGTCTAAAGCCACGGAAAGTCATTTTTACGAAAACAAACGAAAATCTCTATATATTGAACACTTAGATATTCCCGTTGGAATTCACGTTCGAAAGACATTGCTGCGGCTTGGTTACTTCAACGACTTTGAGGGTAAAGGAAGGATTTTGAACGACTTGAAATATTCTCCTTTTTTCTTTTTTATGACAACGTTGATTAGATAATAACGAAATCTATTTTGTTTTATTTGAATCATGTAAAAATAGAATGACTTAATATATAACAATTATTCTTTAAAGATAGACATTTGCAGTACACATCTTTAGAAAAAAAAACAATTGTTTCTCATTAAGTAATAAAATAACGATTGGAGCATTGAATCCATATTAAACATTATTTCAACGTCTTATAAGATGAAGTTTATAAAAAATATATTCACGACGTTCGTCATTCCCTTTGGGCAACTCAATGATAGATGGTAGGTCCATATTGTGCTCTACCGCCACTTATTTGTTAATCTGTTTCGAAACACTGTCATATCACACATTGACATTGTCGCTGATATAAAGTACACAATAGGCTCTTGATATTTCTAAAGCCTGTAGTGAGGAAAAAATTTGCTTTTTCAAACTTCAATTTTTGCAGGGCTATCGACTGTTTAAAGTTTTTGTTTTGAAGACGAATCAAGAAAATGAAATATTCTTTTTACCGATCAATATGCCTTGAAGATAGTTTCAAAAAGTGTTTTTAACGCTTTCGAAGTCTATGCTTTCTGACACTTTTGCAATCGATCTGCAAATGCACATGCCTGTGGGCATTCGGAGGTGGAGGCACTGATGGCTCGAAAAGGCGAGAGCATGGGATACTTTATGAAGTTGGGAGAAAGTAAGAGAAATCTTTTATAAGTGCGATGCACTATCTTTCAGAATCACTAGCTAATATGGAAATTATTTCAACTCCAGCCATCAGATGTTTGTTGTTAATAGACACGCTGATAGAATAGAAAAATATCTTTGGTGTGTATGTTAAAGAAGTTGCCCATAACAACAAGTCAAAATCCTTCTTGTGTGTTCGAATAGAAAAGTAGTATTGTCTGTACGATATGTGACTGCTTTCTAGTGAATTTATTATTGTCACACTGAAACTGACGACATAATCGGGATTAAAATTAAAAGCCAGAGTCATTTGCACATGTCGCAAGATTTCAATTTTCTTCAACAAATGTCTTCTTTGTCTTTCATGTGGTTTAAGTCAAATCCCTCGCCTCGACATAAATGTCATTTGAGCTTGTAAAACCTTTTCAAATGTCACAAATGCTTGAAAATCACAATAGCAAAGATGAGCAAACAATACAAGTCGTTTTTCGACAAAATTGACTTTTTGAGATAACTCTCAAATTCAACAGAGGAAATTTTTCGAAGAAAATTTAAGTATTCGAAGGTTTGGTAACACAGAACTCCATGCAATCTGACTACACGTTTGATCAAACAACACTCACGTACTTGAATGTCACCATTGATTCGACAGTAAACAATGAAAAATGGATTGAAAATGATAAAGATAATACACTAGAGTCATATACACAACGTTTTGGCAAGTAAGATAGTAAAAAGCTTGAGCTCTGCTACTTATGGAAATGTGGGGAAAAGTATCATATAGCTTTGCATGTGAAAGGAATCAGAGACAGAAAAAAACCTGTTGTCAGGCAAAGTGAATAATCTCAGATGACTTTCTCTAGAAGTTTTTTAATGGAGTCCAAATAGAAGACCATCCTCGAACACAAAATGTGAAAGTACGTAAACAAATACTATGGTCTTCTGTTGTGGAAGGGTTCGTTACTCATGGATGCCTAAATTTGCGTCTATTGCTCTATTTTCGTATATTTGTACGTTGCAAAATACATATTTTAACAGTAAATCTTCTTAAATATTCTTGTTCTTGTACCAGTTTTAAAATATGGTAGAGATTAGCATGTTGAGACGTATTCATAGATTTTTGAAAAAGGATATTACAGAAATGATCTTGTCAAATTGTATAGCTATACAGAAAAACGAATTGGACAATGTCGCTTCTGATGTCCATGAACGCAGCAGAAAACAGTGAATATGAAATCTTTTGTGGTTCTGTAATTCATTCTCTAAATTTTTGGGATTTTTAAATGTTTTTTTACTTCTAGGGATTCCTTGACGTCCTTTGTAGATTTGTAGAGTACATTACATTTTTCGGAATTTTCCTGCATAGCCTCATTTTTTAGTAGTTCATCTGATTATAATGAGCTTTTCCGAATCTTTTCTTTGCTCCCATGGTCTATCCGAGGTCGTCTATCTTTGGAAAGCTTCTATAAGAGTTTTCAATTTTGTGAAAATTTGGAAAGTCACAAAGACTGAAATATTCGCAACGTACCATAGACGACAAATGCTGTATCAGTGTCACGTCGAATTTGCCACTCTTGTTCGCCAGCACCATTGTATAAATAAGGACCTTTGGCCAATGGAAACATGGCGAAAACGAACGTGTCAGTAGCAGCGAATGGAGTTTCATCATTGTTGGCAGAGTATTGTTGGTTCTGAATCGACGGATCGACAATTGCCGTGAGTGATGAGTTTCTTGAGGTTAGTTCAGGTACCTAGTTTATCAACGAACGACAGTTAATCGACGTTCACGTTGTCTAACAGTGTGATCAAAATACCTGTTGTAGTCGCTGAAGAGTGCGATTGGACGAAATTACTGCACAGACGACAACACTCACCAAGATTAATTGTACGAGACAACGTGAGATGAACATGAAGATTGTACGGAAAGATTGAAATTTCGTTAAAAGGGATAGCCTGTGCTGCAAAATTATAACACAAACGTCGCAGATAGGAAGAAGAAGAGCTGGATTCAACATAAAGGAAGTGTGACATAGGACACACGAAAATGAACAAGGAACGGAATAAACACTAGAGAATTTTCACAGGTGAACTAGTTATGACACATTTGTGAACGTTTTGCCGTTGTTTTGATGTGTATTGAACACTGATGACAAAGTTCAAATTGCCTACTCATCGGGTAATGGCAAACATCATGAGAAAAACAAGAAACTCGAAGTGACCAGACGAACGCTGGTAAATGCGACATTTCAATGGTTATTGTTTTATGGAAGGTGAAAAATGAAAAAGCAACCTGACATTGATTCTTTTTCTTCAATGCTTAAAAGAACATCGCTGACTGAAAGCGTTATTTTTCCTCTATTTTGATTAATTGGGTGAGCGGAAAGTACTTCGAGTCGTCTTCCTTGGCTTTTCTTCAATGAAACAAGAAAACCGCTGTTTGAACGACTACACCTCGCCTGATTGGACTCTAGTCCATGAGTGCTACGAAAGAGAAACGCGTTTGGTAATAGATATGATCGAGTCACTATAGTGCATATGGGAAAATGAACCGTGTTCTTGTGCACAAAAATCGATACGAATCTAGTACATTGAGTAAAAATATGTCGAGTCTTCTGAACTATTCGTGTCAAACGAATGCATGTATTATCCATAAAGTCGTACGCTTCTAAAACTGTTCGTTTCGTTTGGCTGAAGGATGCCAACGATTGTCCTTCATGATTCGCTCGACGTAGTACATATTAGATGTCGAACAGCAAGAGGTAGTATATGTTTTCGGATTATTGATATTCAATGAGAGTCGAATTAGCTGCGAGTAACACGTTTCTTGTAAAGCTCATTATTTGTCGATAGATTGTAAGAAGAAAAGAACAAGACAACAAACCCAAATGCCACATAGACAAATCTCGAGTATAGAATGTCATCATTGTATCCTTTCTTTTTTATTCTTATTCGATATCAAACAAGTTGACAGAAGGATTTAGCTTGAGTCAACTCAAAAAAAAATATGTTAACTCACGCGATTTAGAAACCAAAGTGCAAAAAAAACCAAAAAAGAATTGTGTTTCCTATACGCAGCATACTGGGGACATATCCACCACGAGATGCTGCATGATGATCTGCTAAAGTTCGCCTTTACGGGATAATGATAATTAGTTAGCCCATTTGGGTGTTGATGTGAGTGTGGCTGTGGCTGTAGGTATAGGTGTGCGGTGTGAGTATAGTTGTGGATGCGCAGTGATAGTGGTCATCCACACCCATACCCTCAGTTACGAGTGAAATCGGAATGTAATACAACTGCATTTTGTAGCAGACTTTTTGTCATTTTTCTCTCAATAAAATAATACTGAGATCATATATGCATTAATGGTGTTTATTCTAGCAAACCAAGCCAATCCTATTCCTCTCAACTTTTCACATTTCTCTAGTGCTTGAAGCGTTTTCCCCATACTTTTAAACACTTCAGCTTGGGCGTAGATATTTTTACATTGACTTGTCTACACTTACTACGCATCTACAAACTTCCCAGTCGAACCTCTAACCAATGCGGTCTTGTACCAGCGCCATGTTACCATTATGTTCAGGAATCAAAATGTGACCGTACTATTTTTTATCATATTCTAGCGGATTACTCTATAGCCTGAACGTTTTCCTCTGTATTGGCTCGCATTTTCGCGTGACCTGGACGGTCTCTCATCTTTATTCATGTCTACTTCTGATGTCTGCACTTAGTCACTCCAACAGTAAAACATAACTTCGTTGCCCCAAGCTTTTGACATCCACTTTCGAGCATAGCTTGCTAATCTAAATCTTTCACACTAATCGTCGTGTACTTCTATGTAGTTTCAAGGTTTCACAATTAGTCAGTGGAATTATCGTTTGACCCGATCCTTTTTCTTTCACTCATCCTACACAACTAGCGATCTATAGCTTTTCTACGATACAGATGTCAGTTACTGTTGAGGCCACCGTTTTTTTGCTATACAGTCTTAGAAATATGTCTCTACGTCACAATTTTTCTGATCATTCATAGTAACAGTTCACAATGGAGTCTTTGCCAACTAGTTTGAAATTTGCGAAATCATGTCTTGATCGTAAGTAAGACTTAGCTTGACTAGAAAAACTTGAAAAAGATTTCCACTGAAAGGTATTATTTCTGAAGTTATGAAGATTTTACAGTGATTTTGATCTACACAAAGGTATTTGGGAAAACAAACAAACGGTCTAACTTCGATCTAATATTTTGTTCACGAACAAACCTAATGATGGTTAAAATATCTAATAGAATCCTGAAAAAAATAGTGCTGCTTCCTAAAAGTATTGAATATGAAAAAGCGATCATATGCTACACAACGGTGAGAAAAATGAGTCTATCGGCTTTTTTATTTCAAACTGAATTCTAAAATAAAAAAAACCACACCAATTTCTTCCGAATCAAACTTTTCTCGCTTGATACTACGTAGTCTCACTAAAAACCCTTAGTCCCCCTAGTCCTGCAAAGTCCCCCTTAGTCCCCCCCACAAAAAGCTTAGTCCCCGCTTAATCCCCTGTGCAGGGGACTAAAGCCTATAGTACACAAAACCACAAGCACACCCTCACCCTCACTTGCGCGCCCACACCCGCACCATGGGTGTGGGTGTGTGTGTGGATCCCAGACCAACACCCACACCCTCAGTCACCCCCCTCCCTCACTCCTAGACTCACGTTTCAGTTTGAAATCAAGTATTATTTTTATTTGATAAATTCAGACTGAAATTAAATAGCCCATTGTATGAGAAAAATCGACTTATCTCAACTTTCAATATTTCTAAGAAAAAAGCAACCATTTTACCCGAAATTTTGAAACTATTCTAAGCATTTGCAGAGTTCTCTGACAAAAACATCCAGTCAAAATAACAAAATGAGCTTTATCACTAAATAAGTTACTAACGAGCAAGCATACTTGAAACCGAACCGGTCGTGTTGTCGGTTATCAGTTCACTTGTAATTTTAAAACCGACTGGTTTTTATCAATATTGTCTCTATTGGTTTTTTTGGGCACTAAAGATAGCTGTTTTTGTTCATTTTTATCGAATTTCATTATTTTAATGATGAAAAGATATGAGCTAGGAAGTCTCGAACTCATACTTTCTGATAGTAAAATGACATCCTTGAATCATGCTGAATGAATAAATTATGCTCACAGAAAGTCAGCCAACTATTAGAAGTTAATTTCGATTTAAACTAAAGATTTTTCACTTCTAAATTTCGGGATCAATTTTCTGCATTTTTTCTCACTAACTCTCGTAATATTTTAATAGCTAGTGGTTTTCAGTTCATGCTTTTGTTACAAATTTTCACTAATGTTTAATAAGAAATCAGTTTTATATCTAATGCTATATCTATCAAATATGATCTTGATATAGCATCTGAAAGTCGAGAAAAGCTTGTTCCTTTGAGGAGTAGCGTATAAAGAATTTAGCTCAAATGGAAAAAAAACATCTATATTATATTGTACAAGTTTTCTTCTTCAGGAACTTTCATATGATTGGTCACAGAACGAAAAAAAAATATACATATATATGTACGTCGTATATGTTCATTCATTATATATAGATATAGATATACGTCGTATATGTCCATTCATTATGCATATATATGTCAGTCATCTATATTATATTTTTCATTCAGGAACTTCTTATGTAAATTAAATCAATTTCTCCTATAATATTAAATCTTTCCGGTAATATTCAGGTTCAACCAAGGGAGAAAAGGCAAGACTCCCGTACTCCCACAATACAATGGGAGTACAGTGGAAGTACAGAGAGTACA
>CAJNOP010000868.1:0-53247 GCA_905250075.1 Rotaria sp. Silwood1 | reverse complement strand
AAAAAAATAGAATAGAAAATTGATCAGTGTGAGGTAAGTCAAAGATTTTTCGAGTCACAAATCAATTCATTGAAAAAATTTTCAAGTCAGATCTGACTTGGCTTGTTCAGCTCTGAAAATTGATTAACTAATTATTAAACAGAGAGAATTTATATTTTTAGTTTCATCATAAACAAATATCATTGAGTTCACATTTTCTTACTGAATATTTCTCAATCATCAAAGGGTGCATCTGAACGAATCAATGCATTTTTTTCAATTTATAACATATTTTAAAAATAATTATGCATTTATATGTTACATAAACATAACAATTTTTTTTTACTATAACAAATAAAATCTTTAGTTGAAAACAATTTTTACAATTAATGTTTCTATACAAAAGAATCTAGTAGAAATATTAAAAAAAAGCTTTCGATAGAAGATAATAATTCATCAATTTGAAGAGCAGTCTTTATTTATTGGTATAATGAATGATTTATATGAAAATGTGCATAAATTATTTAAGTCATACCAAAATTATTGTGTGGTGGAGATACCTTAATTGCGTAGTTATATAAAGCTTTATGGAATTTTTCTTTCCATATATTCTGATAGTCGTAATACAACTCTATTTTAGAACCGAGCCAACTCCAGGCTAGACAGATCGCAAGATCTGCCGTGCTTGAGTTTTCAGAATTGGAACAATTTAATGAAATAAAATTGAAAAAAGTGTCATGGTACGCTTTTACAGAAAAAAAATGAAAAATGCGCCGGACCATAGGTTCGAACCACGCTTTTAAAATGTGTCGCATGTGTCGTGCAAAATGTGTCGTAACGAGCACTTCATGTCGTACTTTAATGTAATATGCATTGTGTCATAAATCACGACACATGCGACACATTTTATCTTGGTGTGTTGATGCTAGTTGAAGAGTGATCAAATAGCACAGAAAAATAGAGCACAGTTTTTTTTATCACTACATCAAAAAAAGAAAATTTTTTCACGCTTGTTATACAGAAATAAAGTAATAGTGCCCCTACTTTTGGATTGTCCTAAGTATATATATATATATATATATAAACATATTAAAGTAAGCAAACAAGTCTTCATAGATTGTAATCAAAAAAAGTAGTGTTAGGTTATCTAAACTAGAAAATACATTATTTATCACAATTGGATAGTTCTTTATTTTATTAATACTATAGAGGTAGTAACTTATGAAATTCAGTCGTTTGTTACCTAATATCATAAGGATTATTCTCTAGAAATTTGATCTTGCTCATAGTTAATATTTTGAATCTTTTGCCTAGCGTCTTATTCTGTGCAAAGATAATCTAAGAACAGATAAGTTGATGTCATAGAATAGTGGCCTTAACATAATCTATTTTATAAAAATAAAATCGAAATCGAGCTGCATTAAAATTTAAAGTTTACTTCAGAGTCTTATGATTCATCTATTGCGTCTGAATTCGTACAACAGAATAGTAAACAACATAAAAACAAAATGTTATATCCAATGAGTCATAAGCAATTATCACATCATTTCAGTGTTAGATGTAATTAATACATGATTCTTTTTTAACCATATGGGTTTTATCCCTTTTCATTTGACTAATATGTAACGATGTGTCTAAATATCTCATCGAAAGGTAGAGAAGAATAATTTACGAGAGAAAGAAAGAACATAAATTTACACTCAAGTGTATTAGATAGAACGACAGAAAAAAACTATTATTAGCAACGTACTGATATTTTTCTTTCTGTTCTTCTTACGATAAAATCAAATAAATATAACATGTTTCAATATTCGAATCGTTAGAGTAATGATTAGACATGCATCACCGATCACATCTATGTTGTAAGCAAAATTAGAACTCAGACAAATTAAAAATTTGCCTAGATAAAATTGGAATTCTAATATTGATGGGACACTCATCAATCAGAAGTAGAATCTCAGTTTTGAATAGGCAAAATTTTGACTAGAAATAAATTCAGACAATCACATAGTTTATTAAAAGTAGCGTGAACTGAAAAAAAAAAGAAGAAAAATTTAATCGTGCGTAATATAAATGTAGATGTGGTTCTTACAATCGAATCAAAAAATGACAGATTCGTATGCAACGCCCATCCAAATAAATAATGGCAAATGGCATTATTATCAAGAATTAGAGAAACATTAATTTCTTAACTTCACATTGATCAGATAGTTTATTACCTATTGCTTATGGCATTATTACTAGATTATCTATTATCACTAAAACAACTCCAGATCGCGTTATACTCAGATAAGAACCTCGTTTTGATTCTGATTTTTCAAAAATTAATAAAGAAAACGATAATGTTGATGAAGAAAATTTACCAACACCAGTTGCTGATTCAAATGGTGATATTATGTATGATGAAAAAGATGATTATAATGATTATGCTGATGTCATTGAGAATGATATTATTCGACTTGTTCCACAATTATCTGATGATACTGTTGCAAATTCATTCATTGATATTTCATCACTACATCCACCATCAGATGAATCATCACAAACGAAACATGATCTTGTACGAAAAGCAGCCACGAATCATTATTTGAATGTAGCAAATAAGAAAATGAAGCATTGATAACAAATACGGATGCCAAACTTTTACCATGTTTAATTATCGATAAAATTGAAAAAGATGAAAAAATTACGTTTAAACTAGCTTGTCAATATAGTAAAAATTAAATAATTCATATCCAATTGAACATCTTATTGATTTAAACGATGTAACATTTATTGAAGCATGTAAACTTGATGTACATGCATCAACAATTAGTCACACTTACAACTGTAAAGGTAAGTGCGTTACAAAATAATATGCATGCAAAAAAAATGAGAGTTTTTTGTTTGACAAACTGTCATTCAAAACGAGGTACTTGCACCGATATCGGTGAATAGATTACAACGTTTTCTCTTATAAGTTGTTAAACGAAATGAAAGGACATTACTGAATAAAAAAAGACAGTTATTCTATTCAACTTTTAATTTTTTCGATTGTCTGAATTTATCTCTAGTCGTATTCTGATTTTGTCTACAACATCAACATGTCACTGCAGTGACACAAACATTCGCAAAGAAATTAGTAGAAAGTGAGCTACATGGAGAAATGTGTGAATATGTAAATAAATAAATATAACAATTTATATTTGTATCTATATTCGATATAGACATCCATTGAAACATTGCAGCCAATATGGAAGCGAAAACTAGTCGATTTTTAGTTCGAGGTATAACTATCAATCATTTATACCAATTAACTTTTTGATTGAGTTAAATTAAGTTAAAATGGTTATTATTTTGATTTTGTTGATATTTTTGATAGAATATATTAATAAAATATCTGTTTCAGTGTTTTTTATTTTAAAAAGTTATTATTTATAGATTATTCTCGAAGTGATTTTTCATGTATTCATTTACAAGTTATGTCTTCTTGTATTTATTTGTTGAGCACGAATGCACGTGTAAGACAATATATATTTTTTTTTTATGATCAGTAATTATCTTAAAAATGTGAGCAGCTAAGAATAATATTTGATATTTGACATCAGTTAATTCTGTTTTTTTATTTTATTTTATTTGAATTAATAATTTATGATATATTAAAAATTAATGTCGTTTCGTATCTCACTGAGATATGTCATTAGACAAGCAATTTAAGATAAATGACATAAAAATAAAATGTTTCTTTTCTTTTATATTAGTCATCGATAGTGATATAGAAAAGGATTTAATCTCTATCTAGATATTACTATTTATAGTCTTATTTGTCGATATCACTGCGGATGACTAATATAAAAGAAAAGCCAAAAAGAAAAAAGTCTAGTTTGTTTGTTCTTATTACATTTTTATGTCATTTGTCTTAAATTGATTGTCTGATGAAGTATCTCATCGAGACATGAAACGCCACTATTTTTTTGATGAATTATAAATTATTAATTTAAATAAAATAAAACAAAATAAAAGAAGATCATTAACTTACGTTAAATATCAATTCAACCTTCGTAAAAAATATATGAAGAAAAGAATTTGAAAAACACTAAGTGCTCTATTCTATATCATATATTTTATTTAAAACACAAAATAATTATATTTGGTTTTTCTCTCTTCTGTTGCCGTTCGGAAGATTCAAACATTGTGTACTTACAGATTAAAAGTAAAGACAAATACTTCCTTTCTCATTCAGAAGGCACAAGTCAATAGTAGTTAGTTGATGTCTTGTTTGAACATACGTTATGGTTTTTCATTTTGGTTTTTTTCTAGGAATACAATACTATCTGGTGTATTTCCTGACATTGTTTTTCATTTCCTCAATATTTCTGATGGTCGGAATTATCGATATTGATTCTCTTATGCTTTTATGTGATCACAGAATCAAGTACAATGAGTTTCTGGCTCTTTCTCAATCGTTATCTATTCGGACTTGGTAAAACTCTGGTCTAGTACGGTTCTTTGGAAGAATGCTCTTCGCGGAACAGTATTTTTTTCAGTTCTGAACACTTTTTCTGCTATTTTCTCTGTTTTAGAATTGGTCCGAGCGAAAAAAGTAAAGGATGGAATCGTAATTACACCAAAGAAGACGTTCTTTCCACAAGGATCCAATTGAATTTGACGGCTAGCCTAAATGTCGTGTGTACTTGTAAGACAGTGACATATTTTTGTTCCAATTTCCGTTTGTTGTCATTTAGCAGAGAAGCATCCTTTCATATTCGACATAGGCAGAGCACAAAAAGATGCATCACCGGATAGTTCAGGTTTTGTTCGTGTAATTTATTGATGATCTCCATCTTTAATTTTAACTTTTCTTTACACTGTTTTCTGCTAATAATTATCAACATTTTATTCATATCGAAGCTATGTATAGAGATGCCAGGTATGGAAGTGATAGGATGGGAGCTTATATTCTTCAGATAGACATGCCAGTGCGTTATCATTTTCTTTCTAGTACCTTAAAAGTAGCAGACTATGAAAAAATTTGTTCTGATTTGTATGAGAAGACATGTTAAGATTTGTTTGTGTTAAAATAGAACTATGAATATATGTTCAGAAATTTTATTCCGTCGACATCTGTCAATGTAAACTATTTCTGATGCAAAGAATACATAAATTGGCATATGTGTTACTAGAAAATTTGACAGACAATTTTGACTACACACTGTAGATTTCTAAGTCTTAACTATTTGTAACTACTACAGTGGACGTCTATCGATTGGTTCTGGCAAAACAGCCTCAAAATTTGACGGCGGACAGGCACACTATTTTCAGACTGAGTCTGTTTCGATTTTTAGTGTGATTTTCGACAAGATTCTTGTTTTGTTCGGTGAACAACATTCCTAAAGTCATCAGATAAATCCGAAAAACATATAGGTTCAGATTTCTACTTCTATATTTTCATTGGTTGTAAGAGTTTTTTGCTGAATAAGATGATTTTTACGAATCTTTCCGAACATTTTCAGCGAAATCCGCTTTTTCTGAAATCGATAATCATTGGCCTAGGTATTCTACTACTAACAGTTTTTAGTAAGCTTTTCTCACAGAACAAAATGATCTTACATTTTGTCATTTCGCTATTCAACTAATCATATTTGCGTGTAGCACAATAGTACTGGATTGGTTTTATATTTCAGAAATAGTCTCTCAGTAACTATTCATCTATTTGCTGCTATCGGCATTTTTCTTGCTTCAGATAACAAAACTATTTTCAGCAAAATGGATAAACATAATGAGACGTCCGAAAACGGTGGGCCGTACAATAGAATGACGAACAACGTTGATCTGGAAATTCGACGTAGAAACGCGCGTCTACTAATGAAAGATGCCGATCATCGAGAAATGACGTGTCCTTTCATTGGCTATGCTCAAGAGCCAATACTACCTCTTGCTGATGCATGTACATCCTTAAAACCCATTATTCCCGACATTCTAACATATGTTTCAATGGCTCTTGAACACACTCCAGATAACCCGCCCGATGAACTCACTCGTGATGAATCAGCTTCGATATATCTCTACACAATAGAGTGGCGTACTACAGGTGGAAGTCTTTATTCCCATCTTAATTATGCTCTTAGACAAGGTAATCAAGAGGAATTACAACCATGGCTCAAATATCTTAAACTTTTTCTTACTGCTTTGGTTAAAATACCATGTTCAACAGCACAAGTCGTATGGCGTGGTGTGCGAAAGAACACTACTAATGAATTTCCAAAAGGAGCTCGAATTACATGGTGGGCTTTTTCATCCACTACAAAATCATTAGCGGTGTTAGAAAATGATCTCTATTTGGGTACAACAGGAGAGAGAACCATATTTTCTATTGAAGTTTTAAATGCCAGAAATATACGCGCTCATTCATATTTTAATGACGAGGAGGAAATTTTACTGTTGCCGGGAACATTCATGGAAGTACAATCATTATTAAATCCAGCGCCTGACCTGCACATCATTCATTTAAAACAAATGAGACCGAAAGAACCACTAATGGAACCTCCATTCGAAGGTAAATTGAACATTCCTAATAGTTTATTTTGAATTGATATATGTCTGTTCTTAGATGCGCTCCTCTATCCAAAAATTGAGTAAGCTCATCTTGCTTCATCTAATAAAGTACATTTATCGAGAATCTGTAGGCTCATATGAAGATCATACTATGCTGCACTTAGAAAATATGAGCATCCACATGAGTGATTTTGTACCAGTAGTATGAATCTATTCATGTACTCAAGCTTCATGCTTATAGCTTACTAATAAAGTCCCCAATTTTAATTGGAAACTGAAATCAAAAATCAAGATTCATAGTCAATATCATAAAAGATTTCCAACAGATTATCCGATAATCTATTTCCGAGTCACTGATGTTCAAGGAATCCTCCCAAAGGCTCAAAAATTTAGATTTCTTTGCATCAAGAAAGAATTATACGGTGTTTTTATTAAAGATTATCTTTGGTATTGATGCACCCTTAAAAAAAATTCAAAGTTATTAACGTTACAATAATAAAACTAGTACAAAAGAAATGAAGAACTAATCATGAAGAATGAGAAGAAAATTGCATTTATTTACTACAATCGAACTACTTTTGTCGCGTTCTCCATACTTTAGTATTTGAAAGCCAAATAAACTGTTACAGTGAGAAAGCAATCATGAAGGTTTTCAGGTCAGCAACTAAAACATAACAAGTTAAGTGATTGAAACATATTTGGCTTAGTAAACAAACCAACTTTATCATTCAATTCCTTGAGTTAGGTTTTGATTACCAATATTCATGATCGAACATTGTTTGTTGTAGCTTTGCATAGAATAAATCTAATGAATTTGATTGAACGGAATGAATTTCGATCGATTTTGAGATAGTTTTCATATGAACCTGATGGATTTTCAATTGATACAACTAACTGAATTTTTGTTGATAATTTTCATAGGATATCAGGTCGCCGCCGGTATGTCCAGAAAAGAATTTTGATTCCAATGTGCATATTGGTGATAATATGCATCCTGGCAGCAATTCTTGGCTCTGTTCTGGGAACGAAATATCACAACAAAACACCAGGTATAGTTTTTAGTATACTTTCGCATTAGTTGTGTAGCTGTGATTCACCGATTACATGTATGTCAAAAGATCCATAAACTCACAGTATAGTGTAGTTGTAAATGAGAGAAAATGTAGATTCAATGTGTCATTCAATTCAAAGACAACAACTGATTTCATAAAAGCGAAAAATCTTACTCTTCGAAAAAATTCAAGAATATGAGGGCATTTTCGGACGATTTCTGTGACCATTTCTATTGAGTTCAGGAATGCAAACTTGAAAATTGAATTGAATTCAACTTTCAAGTGTGATATATAGCAAAGAAGGGATGCAATACATAACAACAGTCAAGATCAAAACTATTACAACTTTCGAAATTCTTGTGAATCTATGTTAAGATACTACTACATTGAAATCGTATTAGTAGCTTGTATTATTACGAGAACTCAATCGAATTCTGAAAAACGGCTGCTTACTAAATCCATTACTACACTCGCTAAAAAAGAGTTCGTTAACACTATTAAATCAATAAGCAGAGGTGCATTTTTGACTCAACCTAACCTTACCTACGAAAATACTTTCTTGAAGTAGTGATAAACAAGCTGCAACAATGAGAAGAAGTTCACTAGATGTATTACTTTATTACACACTAATACCGAAATTATCTCACTCTGTTAGATGCTTCTTTTGCGCTTTCATTTAAAGCCATATTACAGCATGGCTAATCATGAATGATAAAGCCAGATTCATTATACAAGCAAACGAGTATGTGTTGATACTTAAGAATAGGCATGAATACGCTAGAATATACTCCTTCACAACAAGAAGTATGAATTTAGTTGGATAGCTTCTTAATAGCAGTACTATTGCTGCGGCACATGAAACATGTATTTATCACATATATTTGTAAACAAATTCGAAGATGCATGATAACAAACAGATATCAATAAACAAACATAAAAAAACTAGTATGAGAATCAATAGACACCGACAGTATTGTTATAGACTTAGATATGGGTTTAAATAGATCAGAGAGATTTTTAAATATATGAAAAGATTCGAATAAGCCAGAAAACATAAGTTTGAATATGGGTAATTTACGCGTATTTACATATTCTTAGATCGATTGAATTACCTTTTTATCTATTCATTTAAGATTATCCATTTCGGTATGAATTGATTGTGCTTAGCTGTTGCTTTTATTTGAAAAGCTCTTAAGTATACATTTAATTTAAAAAGTTTTGATATCAGCAGAGATTGATTTAAACCAAGTAGATTGAATCTGAATGAACGCTCTTCATTGAAGACAGGAGTTCTAGCACATAACTATCAATTTTCTATTACATTATCTTACGATCTGAACTAACTGATACAGTTAAATACTCATTGATAATTGAATTTTATCAATATGCCTAATTTTTTATAATGCTGTAAAGGTATTGCTTCTCGTCAATGCTGGAATTTTACGCTTTCTATTTTGCAATGTTGAGGTACTAGTAATATAGTAAAAGAAAGATTCTATATAAGCCATTTTTGGAAACAATGTGATTTTTTCTGATATCAAGCTCGTATCATAAAAATTCATTTCTTTTTGAAATATTCACAGTTGGAACAACGCTATCCAGCTGGTCTAGATGAAACAATGATCCACACCTCGATAAACAATATGAGGAATTGTTAACCGAATTTTCTGAAGGACACTAGACATCTTATCACACAAGAGATGAAACAATCCGTTCCTAAGTTTATTCAAAGTTCCATTTATAAATGACATGAAAGTCTGCAAAAAACGGTACATTTCATACAGATTACATCGCAAATCTGTTAGATTTATACATGTAGATGTTAGAAATAAAACTGTTACTTACTTACAATAACTAATAAAACATAAAATTCATTTTTTTTTCTTTTGAATGCATCAAAATGAACTTCTCTCAATATGACGCCATTGAAAATTTATAAATAACAATTTCAAAACTAGATGCGTCAATGCGATTAACTGTATAAAGTAGAGTGTAACTTATTAAAAACAAAACGTTGTAGTTTTTACATTATCAGCGTTTGAAGCAGACATCCATAGAAGTTCCAAGCTTTAAATTGATCGAATTTCTTATGAATTGAAGCTGACAATAACTATTTATATGACGCATACAAAGTAGCATTCATTGTTCTTTGTATGGATGAATTTGTCAGTTTTGAGTTCTCTTTGCGAAGTATGGAATCACTCTGAAAATAGTTTACCGTTGTTTTCCATGCGTTTGAAATACACTAAATTTTAGCCATTCGTGAAATTAACAATGGTATAGTTGCGCATAGTAATTTAATTATTTTTTTTCATATGTTTCAGACAGAAGAGACATCTTAAATTTTGTTCTATGATTAGTCAATGAACTCTTATTATCTCTCTTCAAAATTTCAAATAATCGTCTCAAGTACATGTCTCTAATTGCTTTAAAATTTGAAAGCTGAAAATTTTTAAAATTTGTATGAAACTGAAACACTTCATGTATTTTTCAAAATATCAAATTTAATCAGTAAAAAAACATGCTTTTCGTAACTCATGTGAACAAGCTCATTATGTTTCTGTTTAAACAACAGAAAATTTGTGTCTTGACTTTTTTTATTATTATCAGCTTCTAGACACTAGCCGTAGAATGCATAAATTAGTGGTCTAAATTGTTTCTATGCAATGATTTCAAATAGTGTGCTGTTTACTTCATTTTTGATAAACACAGTAATGAAACCGACGTTTTATGTCAATAGAACTATGTTAAATTGTGACTGAATTTAGCACATACCAATTCATCAGATGTTGTGGAAACTAGACTGACGGCTCTGAAAATGCGATCGTATTTTTATGAAAAAAAGTTACTATCAAATGGTTTTGAAACGAGTTTTGTCGTTAATGTAACTTAAAACGAACAAAATCTGTTTATTCATTGATATTATTCAGCGGGCTCGCTTCTTATTGAAACATGCATTCACTAAAGAATCGAACTAGATATTCCCATTTTGATCAACTCGCATTTGTTCAAAGTATACATCTAGATAAAAAAAAGCCAATGCTAAAAATATTGCTGAACCTCCTATAGAAATCGAAAGTGCAGTATTCTTCAGAGTTAAGAACTATATGACGCTAATTTTCTGAACAAACCATAAAATATTAAAGGATCACCTTTTAAGATTGCACGCACAATAAACAGAGATTTTTGAATAGTAGAAAAGAAGATTAGAGAATAGTAACGGCTAGTTTTCGGTGTAATATTTGAATTACACAGCGCTCTGACATTTATATTTCCAAGCCTTTATGAAGCTACCAAGTCTGAACTAAGCAATATAGTATTGAACGGAGTTCATCAAACTTCACCTCGCAAAGTGACTTTTTCTATCGTTCTAAACAATAAAAAGAATCCTAGAGTCATCTTCAAAACATAATTATTTTAACAAATGGAAATAATCATCATTTTTTTCTTCAAGAATATCTTTATTCTTTTTAATATTGTCGGTATACCAGACCAGATAATCTATTGGGATGGACAGAATTGGGCCAGATCCTGTGATTTCAATGGAAATGATTTGTCTCACATAGAAATTCCACCACAACTCTGCGGTCCAGCATGTCTTCAAACGGAAGAATGTACTCATTATACATGGACAAAGGAGAATGGTGGTACTTGTTGGATGAAAAAGGGTAATGTTTCCAAGGCTGATGCATTCCCAACGAATGATACAACCATGATCTGCGGTGTTGGAGACGATAAAGGGCAAGAAATAACGAATTACCTGGTAGTATGGAATGGAGCAGATTGGGCCAAGTCATGTGATTTCCATGGAAACAATCTGTCTCAAGTAGAAATTCCACCAGAGCTGTGCGGTCCGACATGTCTTCAGACGAAATGGTGCACCCATTATACATGGACAACTTTGAATGGTGGTACTTGTTGGATGAAAAAAGGTAATATTTCCAAGGCTGATGCATTTCCAACTAATGACACAACTATGGTTTGTGGTATTAACAAGGATGGGCGGGAAGGTGTACCCATTTCTAACATTCAATGGAACGGACAGAATTGGGCTACATCCTGTGATTTTAATGGAAACGACCTGTCTCACGTCAAGATTAAACCAGAGCTGTGCGGTCCGACATGTCTTCAAACGCAAGAATGCACTCATTATACATGGACAACTTTGAATGGTGGTACTTGTTGGATGAAAAAGGGTAATATTTCCAAGGCTGATGCATTCTCAACTAACGATACAACCATGGTTTGTGGTGTTAACAAGGATGATCAGAACGTTGTACCGACTCCCACCGTTCAATGGAATGGACAGACTTGGGCTCGATCGTGTGATTTCAGTGGAAATGATCTCTCTCACGTCGAAATTTCACCGGAACTTTGTGGTCCGACATGTCTTCGTACGAAAGACTGCACTCATTATACATGGACAACTTTGAATGGTGGTACTTGTTGGATGAAAACGGGTAGTATCTCTAAAAATGATGCAATTTCAACTAATGATCCCGATATGATCTGTGGTATAACAAGTAGTGAATAACGTCTAGATACAAAGCATTTTTGACGTTTTAGACTCACTTTAACAGTGTTCAATATTCGAACCGTATTATTCTACGTAAAAAGACAAATACTTTTTTTTATAAATATTGTAGTGTTACATCAGCATACATTCAATAGTTTTAAAATAAAAAATAAACTTAAAATTCTTTTTCTCCAGCACAACTCAAATCTGCTTCATGATTTTACCGGTGATTGTTGGTAAATATAAGGCTTTCGCCTGATCAGAAACTGCACTCATTAAAGATGGGAGGTGTTCTACCTTCATAAACAGCTACAGCCACACTTACACCATCTAAGTTTTATCCTGCATCTTCTTTCATCTCTATTTGATGTTTCTCAGGCTTATTTATTTCTTTTCATTCTTCATTTATACAACTTTCTACTTAATTCATTCAAATTATTGTTAACGTTCGTTGAAAAGAACAATCTTATGTATTTACGTCAAGGCACATACACATGCATTTATAATGACAGAAAGGAAATAAAGGAGATTCGTAGCACGGCTCACTCTCAAAAGAGATACAATTTTTGTTTAGTACAAATGACTTTGAAAAGTTGCTGCTATTTAAAGTATCTATAGCTATTTAAGCACCTGCATAGCTATTTAAGATTTACATAGCTATTTAAGTTTTCCATAGCTATTTAAGTATTTGCATAGCTATTTAAATTTTCTATAGCTATTTAAGATTTACACAGCTATTTAAGTTTTCCATAGCTATTTAAGATTTGTATAGCTATTTAAGCTTTCTATAGCTTTTTAATTACTCGCATAGTTTTTTAAGTATTTAAATAGTTATTGAAGTAGTGGCATAAGTATTCAAATCTTACACAGCTATTCAAACAGTCGCGTGAGTACTTTTGCGTTTCATAGGTACTTAAACCTTCTATTGCCATTGAAATATTTCTATGATGCCTATTTTATATTAGATACTCGTAAACGTCAGCAGGAATAGCTTTTTAAGTCGAAACATTATTTGGTGATTGGTAGTAAAAGTCTATATATTGGTATTGCGGTTTAACTGACAATGAATGATTTTTTCAGGGTACTTATTGTTTCGAGCAAGGGTGCTGGGGGGATGAAGAGTGAAAACGGCTTGGGCGTCGGATGAATGCGAGTTTGGGTGCGTGGACGGTTAATCAATACTACAGTCACGCTCCACATCCATGTCCACGGCTACCCACCCTACCCTTCTGTATAAATATAATTATTGTTCATCGACCAGGAACTAGTGTTACATGAACTTCAATGACTAATTATGTTCCAGAAAGTTCTCAAAGTGAAAATTTGGCATCATTAGTGATCGGTTATGGAAACCTTCAATAGCTATGGAAGTAGTTAAATAGCTGTGAAAAGCTTAAATGGCTATACAAATACTTAAATAGCTGAATGTTTATTTAAAAAGTACCTCTTTTGAGAAGCTACGCGTAGCACATTTTCTTGAAATTTCTTTTACAGAAACTTGATATCCAATCAAAATGTATTGCTCAAAAAAGCATTCTAAGCATACTTTCTGATAGGTTATGTCTGTGTTGAACTTAAATTTTTAGAATAATAATTTTATTATACAAAAATGGGAATCACCTTGTTGTGCTAAACAGCTTCTACTATGTCGCTTAAACAAGACATTTTCATATTCGAGTCTCCAGTAATTATGAATTATCGAATAAACTTTTAGTGATATTATTTTGGTTCATAACTTGAACGGTTGTATATCTAAATGTGTAAGAATATTCACATTTGTATCTAATCCAAACCTTTCAAATAAATGCATTACATGGTAATTAACTATATGTAAGCGGCTGTTGTTTATTTAAACCTTTTACTATTTCTGAACTGTGAATAAAAGGAGTGTTTAGTTCCATTCAAATTCGATTTATGATTTTACAATATATCGAAAAATATTTCTTTGAAATATTTCCTTTTATTTTCGATCTATGATGAAAAAGAACGAGCTATTAATCTTTTTAATCATAACTAATGAGCAATCAATCTTTACTTTATAAATGACATCAATAGTGTATTTGTTTGAAGTTATACTGGAAGCTATTTTAGAAAGTAAATTGTACATCATGACAGAGATATCACTCTAATACATTATAAAAAATCGTGGGATAATCAAAATTCTATTTGTTTCAGTAAACTAGAGTGAGATAGATCCACTTTTGTATATAGCATATGTGAGTAGCTTATTTTAATTTCTACTAATGATGAAGCCAAAGTCAGGTTTAAGAATAATTATGCCAATCAGTGATGAATACACAGTGTGCGTTGTTTTCTCTTCTGTAAGAGAAGGTGTTGGGAGATAAAATAAACTTATTATTAAGGTCTAGTTACATGCATCAGGTCAGAACGAAATAGTTTCGTTTGTTGAATTGAAGAAAGAAAAACAGATGAATGCCTGCAAAAGTTTATGTTCAATGACTGATGAGAGAGAAAGAAACGACCTTCCAATTGCTTTCTTATTATTGGTCATAGGAAACATCTTTTTGTGACTAATGCTCGAGATATTCGTCACTGTATGTGTTACAAACCGTTTACAAATATCATGAATCTTAAAATTTTCCTGTCGTATATCTTGATTGTTGTGGGGGATATTGCGTTGGCACTACCTTCTTCAGCACTACGAAGAGTCGAAACATATGCATTTCGATGGGCAACTAGGAAAGATCTAACCGATACTAGCTGCGTAACTCCAAGTACACCATGGCATGTTCCAAACGATACTTTGCATCCTGATACTGGATTAAGTACACTTCACGAATGTAAGTATACAATTTTTTCATTTCTTTTTATTTTATTTCAAAGCTCATTAAACTTTATAGCTAAGATAATCTTGGGTAGTGCTTTCTTGCATAAAGACCATCAAGATAGATGTTATGGAAGCAATGTTCTCTTTGTACTCATCGATAATCCTGGTATGATATGGCATCCTCTAACTGGTCAATGCGTACATACAAATATGGAAAATATTTCTGTGCGTGGGCCAGGTAAAAAATATAGAGGTAAGATATTCGAATTCTAAATGTTTTGTTTCTGTGCTTATGAAAAAGCACATTTATCAAAATACATGAGAGAGACTTTTACTGGTCAGCAGAAAAATTGCATAATTCTGCAAGACAACTTGCTTGAGGTTTATTGTGTTTATTATTCTACACTCATATTGTTATAACCTTATAGCTTTCACATAATAGAACAGAAAGAGATATGCACACAGCTAAAGCCAACATAAGATAACAGGTCACGTAGAAAAAAGAAAACAACGAAAGTAATATGCTTAATTATTACTAACCGTGAGAGACCATTCCATAAAACTCTTGCTGACATAACAAACTTGAATAGATTTAACTTGTTAACGTCTAGAGCTGGCGAAATTTACAATCATGGAATTCAAATACAATTAAAGCTAGCCGAGATAATAAAATACCGCCGACCGTCTTTTTATTTTTCATTCTTACATATAATGTTATAATCGGGAAAGAACCAATGTTGTTTTCTCTCTTTTAGTTGTTTACGTACAGCGTAAGACATTGACGACAAGTCGCAAATGTGAAATGAATAATACAAACGTCACTCTTTTCAATTCTGACAAAAACAGTCTTCAACGACTTGTTTTTTTGCAAGATGTTCATTCTGTAGTGGATAAAAAAGAAAAATAGTGTATTCGAAACTACGTTGGAAGCTCAATTCAAGTGGTATCTGAATGCGGTTTTGATCCAGGCACTGATATGGAACAGCCTCCAGTGCTTTCTAATGAAATTTTCTAAAAAACAATCGCAGTAAATGGCTATTTATATTTCATGCAGCATCATCAGAGTATCACATTATAATCTTTTTCTGTTCAAATCATTTAACCATACCATTTTTTTATTCTACATAAAATACGACAACCGAATGACAATGCCATGCTCAGAATAAAATATCTTCACCATGGTTCGATTTTTGATCTATTGAAGAAGTACTCTTTGATTTTCTGTTAGTTCGTCAATTGAAAAACGAAAATAACTCATTATCCACGAGGGTGGATATAGTTTTAGAGACGAAGTATAAATCTACAACTACCTTCAATAAGGGTAAGGCATAAAAATAAAATTGACTAAAGACATCAAAAATCTATATGTGTTGATGAACTCATGGAAAGGTTGTAAATTAATTGGCAGTATTACCTAATACAGTACATTGTTTGCTCGTGCTTTGCAGCAGTTCGAATTTCATTACTGTCCAGAAAAAATATCAAAAAATTGTTTCACATTTCCTTAAAAGTATACGTTAGATGACTCGTCTGCAACGGTATTCTATTACAATAGAAGATAATGTTTAATATGTTTTTATCTTTCCTTGAAAGTTGTCATTGAGAGATCCGTTACAGAGGTCCAAATAGGTCCACTTTTTGAAGGTCTGGCCTGCTTGGAACAAGCTTACACCCCTCCTAGCCTGCATGTGCTTGTCCTCTGATTTTCTCGGCCTGGTCTGCCTGTCGAGGCCTGTGTGTTTTTTTCACGTCAATATCATGGTAAAAATACAGTATAAATAAGTAGTAATCTTCATAAAAAGTCCTATTAGTCACTGAATTTAATCTACATGACTACAGTAAAAAGTCTCTAATTGAAAAATCCAAGAGAATTTTCAACTTTCCACTAAATAGAGGTGTCATCCTTCTTTTTATTTGAGAGCATGTGAAACTAAGGATAGAACAAAAACTGTCCACTTCCAGCGGTACGTCTAGTCAACCGAAGTATTAAAAAAAGCATAGTTTTCAATTCACTTAAAAATGTCTTCTCTAACGAACGGTCGATTTCAAGTCAAAATCGCTCGGCAAAAATTGGCACCGTTCTCAATAAACAAGTAACTTCATTGAAAAGTAGCTACAACACCTACATGTAAAAACTACAGACACACTCTCATATAAAATATAATTTATGTAAAAGTCACAAAAGATTCATTTTAAATGACTAAAATCATGATTCTTTTATCGATTGTCTATTGGTAGCGAGTCGATTACAATGAAAACAAAGCAAAGTCGATTTGTTATCGATTCCTAATCTATTAAAAATGTAGGATGTTACTGGACCTAGCATCAACTTTTTTGATCACTTCTGTTACAAGGGCTAGATCTGCATTCTTCACAGCAATAGAAAATTTAATTTCATATATGCTCATACTTTTGTCACCGTTTAGCAAAAAGTTAAAGAATACTAAAACGTGCTTTAGAAAGCTGGTAGCTTCAGAGACCTTGAATATTTTTCACGTAGCTTCCTGTTCTTATACTTTGTAATAAAACATTATATAAAATTTTTGAAAAGAATTTTGCGATAGATATCTTTCAACATGAACTTAGAAGAAAATTAATAAAATTTTATAAATAGTAAAATTTCGCCTAAAAAGTTCCTTATGTCTTCTGAACCATCTGATCTTTAATTTTTAAAGGCCTTGTATAAATAAAAGTATAAGTGATTATGATTGTCTGTATCCAAAAGAAAGGCTATCCTTCAGCTGACTCAAAAAAAAGCGTGATGCAGTAGGGATGTGTAAATAATATCAATTTCGAACTCTATTCGTTTTCAGACTTGGTGGTCTCTCTAAGTATTGGCAATTTTACAGATACCCACATACGTTGAAAAGTTTCATTATCGATTAAAAATTTACAAACTGAACACTGGTGATACGTAAACAAAATTAAAACAATGCTAAGATAGTCATCTTGTGGAAGATATCTGGTTTTTTTTCAAGAATATTCTCAATAAACTTCTCCCGTCAGATCGCGATGTCACTCACAGAATTGGGATCAAGAGAGGAACAACATTCAATCAGTGGAAAATCTGCAAGAGAAAAAAGGATTTAGACTCAATTAAATTATCTAGAATTAAGAAATACGACAAGTAGATAACAATAACTATGAAAATTTGTGCTCATGATCTCTTCAGAATGGTAAGGGAATTGATTTTCTATCAGTATCTGTAATACTCATTCCGCAGTATTTGTCTAATTCATCACGCTTAAATATGGCCTTTTTGAAAATTTATGAAGTTCGTATCTATTTGCTAACAACATCATCAAATTATTAGATGAAACTTCGATTTCGAAAAAAAAAGTAGACAGGCAGGCAGGCCTTGCGGTCTATTTGTACCTCTGGTTCGTTATTTTTGTTTTTTTTTTTTAAGAGATATTTTTCATGACGAGAAAAACGTTGTATTTCTCTATCAAAACTTAGTTATATCCATAAAATTTCTGAGTTTGATTGAAAAGTCTTTTTTATGCCATTCATGTCTCATGATTACAGGAGAAAGAAAATTTGAAAAAGGTAGAGTGTGCAATCGTTTCATATGCTATGAAAATGCTGAAACAAATAATCTTAATTTTGTGCAGGTTTTTTTTTGCGAATATCTGTATGTAAACAAAGTCACAATGTGATTCGATGAGTAGTGATTCAAATTTTCTCGGAAATGTTTCTTATTGAGTGTCAACAATGATTTACTGAATAAGAAAATGACCTTATCAGTGTAAAAAAAAGAAAAAGCAACCATTTATAAAACTCTCAATGAATTATCATCAATATAAGAGTCGATATCTGTGCCTACCACGTCTTTTCGAATGAATGTGATTCTATAATCAATACTTCGTGTACCCCTTGGTAATGGAAACATATTGATATAACGACACCATCCTGCATTTGATGTCTTGCAAGCAAGTTCTCCTGTAGTTACTGTATTCAATATAGAAGACAAAGATGATCGAAATGTCAACCTAACTAATACTTGACCATGTCGCATAAAAAAATTGTCCCAAGTTTGATAATAAAAATAGAGTTCTGCTCTGAAAAAACATGAATCAAGTTGACTTTCTGTGAAACCTTGAACACCACCCAGAAGTTGAACATTTTGAATTAATCCTGATTGTGAACCATTTAATCCATTTCCGCCAGCAAAACAATATGATCCACTATGTGGATAATAACCACCATTGAATGCTCTATTTGAATTAACAATGGCAGCCGAAGGACCAGTTTGCTTCCAACCAACAGTAGATCCTCCTTCAGTACCAGGATTTACCAATAAATTTGGGGAAATTATAATAGTCTTTGTCGCTTAAAAATAAAACAAGTGCGAGCATACTTAACATTAGAAGTCTATATGTCGAAATGAAAAAACATATATTATCATTTTGAGAATTATCGAGCAAACTTTATTTACGAAGCGAAAATTTGTCTAGTGGTCCAAACAAATTGTGCGGAACAAAACGCTTTCTATGAAGTTTTTAGTGAAAAAAATTCGTACCCAGCTGTTGAAAAACCACTTATCAATACTTTCGAAGGTAGGGTGAGGCTAACTGCTCGTTTCTTGCGTCCGTGAATGACAGACAGATTTATACCTTCCCATATAGCGCGATAATTTCAAAAGAAAAATTTAGGAATGCTTGGAAAGAAGACCTTATGACAAAGTAATTTTTCTGTGTTTGAATCACACCCGTCATCTCTACTATAGTAATAGTGACTGTCGTAGTGACAGCCGTTGCTGTTGTTGTAGTTATTGAAGTTATGTCCGTCATTGTCTCTGTGGCGGATGAAGCAACATCCGTCGTTGATGTTATGGTCGACGAACTGGTGGGCACAGAAATAGTTGGAGATGGTGTTGTTCGTCGAGTTAAGAGAACAGTTGGAACAGTTACGACTGCCGCCACTACCCCGATCAGAACTAGAGCAAGAAGAATTTTGACCAAGGAACTGATTCTTCTATATTGACAATTATCTATGAGAAAATTTTTCTATAGTTATGTCATATGAACTTGCCACTCTCGACTATCACTTCAGTAGAGTCATCTATATTGAAATTCTCTCGTTTAAGTATTGGTTTTGATATAGTTACGCCATTTGAACCTGATTGATCAACTGATGTATCAGTCATGGATGTTAAATAATCAAGTATTCGATAAACTAATAAATATCAAATGCAGAAAAATACTGATGGAATAGCAAGTCGACTGTAAAAAAAACACAAGAGAAGAATAACACATGTTCGCTATCCGTCTATTATCATGGATAACCTTTATTTTTGGATTAATATGCTATTATCTACTAGTTTATCAGCAATTTTGTTCATATACCTTGAGAAGAGTTCGTGACAGGTTGCATTTTATTTTTTTCATTCGTGATCATTTTCCAGTATATGAATGGAATTAACCTGGAAGCAATGGGTTTATTATCCTACGGTTGTGTTTTAAATGTGTAATAATAAATTTTTCGCCCTAGAGTGTATTCCATTCATATATTCAAAAATGGTTTATGAATACAGAAAACAAGAGAATAATATATCAATTTGCAATGGATCACAAAATTTCTCCAAGATTTACCAAACAAAAAGGTCTACGAACGAAAGATTATGCTCATCAACATAACAAGAATTTATCTAATTGTGATAAACGGATAGTGAAGGTTTACTATTCTTCACTCTTTTTACAACCTACTACACTATAGTTTCAAAAAATATTGTTATCATTTGCAATTGACGCATTTTTTAATGTTGCAAGATAGAGTTCACCTACTTTTTAGCGAAAAGATTCAAGGTTCATTCTTTTAGATTTGTTCTCCAACATCGTCATAAACATTACGGTTAAATAAAATTCTTTAGTTCGTTATCAGATAAAAAAATGTTCTTTACTGCTTCGAAGCATTTTTCTTTCTACTGACAATTTACATGTTCTTAATCTTTGTCGTTCAAATGTATTTTTCTACTATGTGTGCAAGAAACAGTTATGATTTCGAAATCCTTAACGAACACATTCTTACTGAACGTATTTGAGTTGCACAGTAGTTTTAGTCTCCTGCAAGCATTCCATAGTCTTGATGCTAAGTTCAACGATGTTCTTTTTCACCATTTTCAAACTCATTACTAGGATCATTGACTGTTACCCAAACGCTAATTTCACATTTTTGGTCATCAATTTGTACTAAAAATGTTTGATTGAATCAAAACACGAGAATGACTATGGATTGTTCCGCGACACGTATTTCTGCTCTGTTGAGCTGCGTCATGTGATTTAATGCTTTCCAGATGCACAAATCTGCTGCTAATTGATAAATATAGAATGTGCATTTTACTTGAATTGTGATCATTTATGTTACATACTTACGCTCTTTTATTCCGACTAAAAGAATAATGTCGCACTAAATTCTTTCTTGTGATAGATATCCGTCATCAGTTCAAGTACCAGACTCTAACAATGTAAAGAGTTCATGACTTGCATCAGTACGAAAATATATTGAACTCAATAAAAAAAAATGTCATATGGTGTGGTTTTGTCTGACTTTTGAGCTTGATCACGACGAACTCGAGTTCAAATGGAGCTAGGTACAATGCAAACAAAAAGATATGTATGGAGACCAATTAAATTAAAGAAACTCGGCGGAAGATCGAAATATTCACATCGTGAATGGTTTGCTACCCAGTCAGACAAGCGTTGCAAAAAGTGGCGTTTTTACGCATATAAAGCGCACATTTTAACGTTTTATGCAATTTGACTTTTTTCGGAAAATAAAGGAAGCTTGTGAATGTCCACGTTGTGGAAATCATTTGATTAGAAGAAAAAAACGTTTGTTAACGCTTAAAAATGTGCGCTTTTTACGTGTAAAAACGCCGTTTTTTTTCAACACTTGTCTGACTGGGTATCTTTGCATTTGTGGAGTCATTTAAAATAGATTTCTGTTCAAGAGTAGATTAACACTGTGGTCGAGGGTGCAATAGAATCTTGTTCTATTTTAAGACTCTAACACAAAAGTATGGGAGTTAATATTGATTTAATGCAATATCAGAGCGACGCTATGTCTCTAAATAATATCAATAATTTTGTATTAGACTCTTAATGAGAAAAAAACAGTGCATTTAATATTAATTAAGTGCAATGCCAATGCTGAGCTGGTATTTCCTAGTTTTTTCAATGGAAACTGATCAATCTTTAGAAAACGTCGATACAAAAGCATAGAGAAAAATAATAAACTTCAATACTCATTTTCAATCGTACTTCACATTCAAATTCACGTGAAAACTTAGTAGCATAAGCATTAAATACAATTGCATTGAGTATCAGCAAACTCTGTGAGCAACCATATCGTTCTACATTAGTATCAAATGGCGGCTCAATAGACATAACCCATTTCAATATTTGCTCATTACTTTTAATGCAAAATTCATCTCGTAATGGTTGTGGTGGATGACGGTAATATATTGTGTCAAAAGTCTGATGCCATGCATCTGTATTTGATACATTTCCTAATTCATCATTTTCTATTTCAAGCACACGACCCATAAGAATTTCAGCACATATAATAGCACCATCCCGTCTTGCCTTAAACTGAGTATGAAAAATTGAACGAGCGAAATAAATACCAAAACCTAACATTTGCGGCCTAGTTCTACTTTCATTGAAATCCGTATATGCTATACTAACAGCTGCTTCAGCATCTGTACGATGAAAACCAATGTATGTAGTAGTTAATAGATTTTTGTTTGGAACATCCGACCAATGTGGCGTAGGTGTATACGTATTAAAATGAAATATCATAATATATTCCAATGTTCGATCGAGATAAAATCGTTGTAATGCACATGGTTCATTCCATAATTGAATTTCATTTCGATTTGCACCCATTAAATGATATGGGATAAAGCGTCGATATTTCTTTAAATAACGTCTATAAAATGGATTGTGATCACATGATGGTACATAATACCACCAAACACGAAAGTGATAATAATCCAATAATAAAGTCAGTATTGATGATGCGAATGTAATAGCACAAATCCATGATAGTTTTTGTGTTCGACTAGAAAATTCATAATTATAATAAGTTGGTGCTGTTGCATATAGAATAATAGCTAACAAACGTAGACCAATACTAATCGTAATAAATAAAAAACGTACAAGAAAACGCCATTTGGGACGTGCTATATAACATGGACAATTACAATTAAATAAAAGAAAACGTTGAATGGGTCTACTGGCTAATAGATGTCGTAAATGACAATTGGTACGTGGTTGATGATGACCTGTACGACATAGTCGTAAAATTCGATAACCAAACCAAAGAGAAAGGAATGTTATAAAAAAGCCATCATAGTTGGAACCAATGAACTGATCCAATCGATAATAAAAGCAGCTACAACCTGAGAAACTTTTCGAAGTTCTGGTAAGGATGTGGTTGTTATTACCGTTGTTCGATTATTGAATATATTATTATCATAGTTACAAGACTGATTATTTATATTTGTAAAAAATATTCCAAGTCTGACAATGCCACATATAACTTCATAAATAACAAGAAAACTATGAAATATGGGTAATGATTTATAAAAACATCGGCACATTATTTGTGTTTCTTACTTTCGTCTTCTATACAATTCAAATTCTCATACTTTCGAAAATGTATTCGAGTCAAAAGTGTTTACTGTTCTTCCATCTTTTCTTTTTTTTTTCTTTTTCATTTCGTATACACCATTGCACCGCCTTTTTTATGACAGAAAGAGAAGAAGGACGAGTTTATGTGTTATTGTATTTTTTTCCAACTTGATCTGAAGATTAAAAGGAAGTAGAGTTACACGCAGGAGTCGCAAATGAAACTGATTCACTCTTATCGCATGTTCACCTCCTAGATGGTAAACATTTTCATCTTTGAGAAACACATAGTTATAGTACTTTATCTTCGATATATTGGTTTTTATAAAGAATAACGAATTGAAAAGAAACAAGAAAATTACAACTTGAAGGATCCGAGTGTTGACAATATCGTTGAAGTTATAAGAATCAATGATATTGGGTCGATACAACTGTAAAGAATAGAAACAAAATTGCACTGTTTTGATCAAACGGTTGACAAGAGGATGAAACAATAGAAACAATGATCTGTTTGGAAATATGTGCTTCTGAATTAGCTTCTTTATATTAAGAATCATTTAATGTGTACTTTATCACTGTTGGATTTTTCTGACAATGCTATACTGAAATATCATGAGAAGAAAAATGACCAGTTTTCTATGATTTTCAGCATTAAGACTTATCTATTTCTATTGCTGCTCATGCTAACAATGACTAGTCATTATTAGTGAGAAATATCCACAATAAAATGGCAGATTTCCAACGTCTTCTCCAATCGTGTTTCGACGTATCGAATTGAGCTTTTAATTCTCACCAGAACCTCAAATCAATTATTCGAAGATTGTTCCTTTCAACGGGTCACTCCGAATAATCAATATGCACTTTCGATGCCCATCGAAGAAAGGTTTTGAGGAGACGAGATGAACTGACTGGAAAAAAATGTTGACTTTCACGCACTCATAGCGTCGAGCTCTCGATATCCATCGGTCATGTGTGTAGAACAGGAAAAAGATGAGATTCCAACACGTGTACTTACGATTATAAAACTTAGGTTAACGTGCTCACCTCAACATAACCTGAGCTTATAAATTGACGAACATGTTTTATCAATAGATGATATTTACTATTATTTGTTGTTGATAGTGGTACTTCAATTTTTTTTTCAAACCACAAAGTATTTTCTCTCTTCCTAAGTAAAGCATTAACAATTAACCATTGTGAAGTATAATTCGAATGAGAGATAGGCTGTGATAATGAGAATCGGATTGACAGGTAAGATATTGAAAAATTAGTCAAAGTCATTATTATAACGGTAAAAGTAGTTAAATAGCTTATAAGAACATGAAAATACAGCAAGCACAAAATAGGAATCAAGAGAAAATGATAATGATCAAACTGCTTGTACGATAACACATCGTCTTGAGTTAGACAAACAAATGATATCTCAAATATTTTTCTTGGACGGCTACTCGCTGCAGTACACAACAATGACGAAAATTAAGAGACATAATTCAAGTCATATGACGATTAAATTAAGTATGTAAGCAATCAATGAATCATCTGTTTATCTTTCTGAATGACATTGTATTTTTTGTAAAATTGGTCGTAGTCTGATAAATTATTTGTTTATTTCAATTCTCCTCCAATGTCCTTTAAATCTTTACATTTAATTATGTATAAAATGTCTGAATAAAAAATTTAAGAGGAAGTACAGGATACTAGAAAATTTAGAAGGCTATCAGAATATGTGATGGTTTAGTATAAGAGAATATCTTTATAAGTAAAATGCTTATAAAAATTCTCATTATAACTATTTTATTCTACATCCTACAAGATTGAAGTAGTTACATCAGAAAGAACTTAATCAAGGTCACTTAAGTCAAGATTTATGATCATCGTATACGAACATGCACGACATGTTCGGTTCCATTACATCGTATTATCGAGTCGATGAATTATGACCGTAAATTTGCTCTATGAGGTCGTAAAAAGTTAAGCAAGTTTCTCGTACCAATTGAATCCCCACACATGCAATCATGTATTATCATGCTGAACACGATAATGCATAGTGGCGTCCGTTGAATTTCAATTTAGGAAATGTTGGGAAAACTATGCGAGTTTCACCGAGTCAGTTATATCGTTGAGATTTATCGAGCGATGCATCAAATATCAATGGGTACTACTACATGAAGATATGGTGCAACATTTACTATTAGGTATTTTAGTGAGAAGACTGATGAAAAGCAATGTTCGAAAAGCAGATATTTTACTCTCTGAGATTGTGTGATGAAAAAAACTGCGAGTATTGAAGAAACGAGTCAATTTCAATGCAGTTTTTTACGTTCTGTCTATCACTAAATAACTCACAGATATATCAGCTATATTCTTGATGAAAATAAACTACTTATGTATATAGATCAGTTAAGGAAATATTGTTGTACGCTGCAAGTGTATTGGTGAGAACTGAATTCCAATATTATCGCATGGCATATTATTTATGCTGATTTCGATTTATGATATTTGGAAAAGTACGAATAAATCATAAATTTTGCACTTCTGTTTTTGATTGTCTTCAATGTACAAAAAGATTTACGATTTCTTTTCTAGTTGAACACTAATACAAGTCACAGCGAAGAAAACAAGAAACAAAAACGAAAAAGATATACACTTATTGCCGCACAACTCTGCCATTACTATTCAATAATACTGTAACAGTGTAAATATTGTGATGTTCAGAATGATAATTTCATTACATATCATTCGAAGATCGATTCATACAACGAAGGATACGCTAAAATAATTTGTACTACATCTGTTGTTCATTCTTATTTCGATTTCTATTTGTGAAAAGGTTTTCTTATGTGTCACTCCATAGAAAATGCTGAATTGCGACCGTTAAATAACAAAAAACAATGGTATGCAAAATTTTCAACAATGGTTTAGTTGCATTGTTAGAAAAAATTGCAAACACATTGAGAAAAATCCTGTTTCTAATCAGCTCATTCCATTCATTCGTTTATTGATTTGGAATGACCTCAAAAATGTAGGTGATGTAGTTAAGGACCTGCGAGTCGATGAAGGTAGAGCATCCACATTTTCATTCACATCAATCCGTCGAAAAAACAAGTGAAAACTTTCGATCGCTTTCACAGTGGTTCCGAACATAAGATATGCATTCTTCATAAAAACTTGTCATCTTAAACAAGACTTTATAAGAAACGGTGTACTTTTGTCTACAGTTACAATCGCAAATCCAACCCAAAGACAAACCCTCGTCCTCATGCCTACACTCATATCGAATTCCCACCAACACTCAAATCAATACGTACACGCATACACCAAATATTTATTTTTATATTTATTGTATAATATTATTTCTATGGGTCAAAAATCTAAAGTACCATGGTTGTCTGTGTGAAAAGCATGAATTGTTAGATGGTGAGACTGAGAATAAGGCTTGAATTATAACGCTATATAATTCCGCAGTAGGATTTATCGCTTTCCATAGAAAGAGCACGTTCAAACACGTTTGCGATGAACGATTGACGGTCCTGATTCGTCGTATTCTTCTTTGGTAATGCACATTTGTTGGAAATTAGGTAATATGGCCAACTTGGAGCCGGCAATCCACACTGAATACTTGCGTTCGGAAGATGCGATGACGTTGACTTTCAGGCTGAATGAAGTTAGCTCAGTGATTTCCTTTTGTATTCTTTCAGCGATGCTTGAAAACATCGTAGAGCCTAACGAAACAAAAAGATCGCGTAGAAAATAAGCCAGAAATCTGTTTTAATGTTGATACTTATTACCTGAGAGAATTATGTTCTCGTAGAGATTCTTATGAGCATCGCTATTGCATTTCATGACCGAGCTGTGAATCATTTCATAAATGCCTGAAACAATGCCGTAATCATGAGATATAAAGAAGATGAACATAACTTACCGACATCTTCTTTGCCGACCAAGTTCGCCTTGAATAGCACTCCTGGACATCGGAATCGTTCGTTGCCGATGGTGACCATTTCGCTGTCGGGTATGTTGTAGTTCTTTTCGAGCATAGAACATTCTGTGGCTCTTTTCATTTCTTCGTTGAGATCGAACGCTACATAGCAAAGTTTTTCTTTAATATCACGAACGATTTCGCGTTCAGCCGTTGTTATAAATGAATAGCCACGCTCAGTCAAAATTTTCATCATATATTCAGTCAAATGACGACCAGCTAAATCCAAGCGTAAGATTGTATCTGGTAGTGCACACCCTACGAGCATCGTTGAAAGTTATCGGTGGCACAATTGAAGATAATTTACCTTCAATGATGGGTACTGCGTGACTGACCTCATCTTCCAATTCAAACACAATGCCTGTAGTGCAATTCGAAGCATGAAGCGTGAGAATTGGTTGGTAGGAGATGTACATGGTTAGAACGACATAGAGTATTATTGTGTATGTGGGCAAGAACCTTATCTAGTGTTTGGCATGTTTCGAACATTATCTGCGTCATTTTCACGCGATTATCCTTTGGATTGACGAGCACGTCGGTGTAGCAAGATCGGATGTTTTTCCGAAAAGACATGCAATTCATTCTCGAAAATGTGATGCCAAAGTTTCTTCATGTCTTTCCAATTTGTAATGATGCCGCATTCGACTAGATATTTCAAGGTGAGAATTTCACGCTTGACGTGAGCTTCTTTATCCACGTATGCATCTTTCATATCCATGTCGACCATGACAGTCTTGTGATGTGGACGACCCACAATCAATGGAAACACGGTGCGAGGAGCTTTGCACATGCCTGATTGAAAGAAATGAAAAACCTTTAAGTTTTTTAGAAGTAAAAACCGTCGACATATTAGAAGATCCTCTTGAGAAAATCAATTTCCTAGATCAATTTCTGGAGGTTGTTGACATTTTCAATATTTAGATCTATAACAATATCTAAGTACAATATTGGCAATATTTTGCTTATGTCTTCAAAGCCATGTATCAGTTCTAAGTTAGATAAAGCTTGAGAAATAGCTAATAGAAAATAATCGTGTATTAAAGAATGAGTTATTTATTCAATGTTTGTAGTGCTCATTCGCACGAGTGACATATGAAAAGATTGTTGGAAAATAGTAAAATATTTCATAAAGTTCTGTTGTGTAGTAATTAAAAGAGTTCTTCCCTTTTGATGTTCGTAGAATAATTCAGAAAGACTTTTATCAGAAAGCAACCTTTCATAATTGAGGAAAATATAATTTCATGTATACACCTTAAGGTTTATTATGTGAATGCTTCTTAGGAATATGAAAACATATTCTTTTCTCAATAGAATCTAAAGAAATTGTTCGAAGCACATACAAAATATCTGTTGTTTTTTTCTCATTCTATGCACGTGAAACAAGTAAAAACAAAAACTCGTTTACCAACGATGTATTGGGCAACAATGAATTGAAACTCAGGTTTATTGGCAAAACTTCCAAAATATATAACATTTTTGAGAAACATCCTAGAAAACCTCTCTTGTAACTTGTGAACGATAAGACCGAATAGAAGATCCCAGATCTTCTAATGTACCGATGGCTTTACTTCAACATATCACTGCCATTATCAATGACAACAGCTAGCTTGCTTTCTTCAGACATGGTTCTTAATATTGCTTAAGAATGAGTTAACGCTGAAAGCCAATAGTAATTGTGTACGTACAGATTAGTGTTCTCCGAGAGACGAGCTAATTTCTTTTGGACTGCATTTTTCGCTTTTATATACAGAATACGGTACAGAGTGAGATATTTTCCTTTTTTTCTGTAGTTTGTTTTTCTGATGGAAGTCTTGATATAATTTTTTATATTGCTAAACAGAACATGCTAGAGAATCCTTGAAACTAATGAGTAGTGCGAGGTGAAGTGAAGAACGTAAGCGAAAGACAAGCGTAAATGACATACGAGATACAACCTTACCAAAAGTGATCCGACGAAAACTGTTTATCAAGAAAATTAATCGCGATACAAATTAGTCAAGGACATTGCAATTTGAGAGCAATGCATGAGTTCAAGAAGACCTTTATTGACATCGGTAATGTAAAGAACATACAGTGGCTACCAAAATTATTCAACAAATAAGCAGATAGTTGTTATTTTGTTTATATTTCCAGACCCTAGAGAGTTATAGATCAAATACTAAGAAGTCAATTTATTAGTGGCAAAATTAGGACTAATACTTTATATTAATAAATAATTGTTTCAAACTATCCATTTATCATTGAAAAAAACTTAAAATCGTATGCTCTATATAGATCTTATTTACAAAACGGATCATATAAAATTTTAGTTCGATTTAATTTATTTTTATTACATAGACTTGTATTTATTATTCTTGAGTAGCATCACTCAAAATAAAGTGTGCTCATAATTAACAAGTATTTGTACTTGTTTTTGTCAAATCCAAATCAGAATATATTTAACCAAGTCTGGATTTCTTACAATCAAACATGTTGATGGCAAATGGTCTTTTAACCATTGAATAAGATCATCTTTGTTTTGCATTTTTTTGTCAAGATATTTATCATTGTCATTCTTAACTAGTGCTAATTGTTCATGGCATTTTCCATCTTCGCATCGAACATTTAATGAACGGAGATTGATTATTTTTTTGACAAAATAAATAATACTTTGACGATTATTAATCATGATAGAAAGAACTTGACATTGACTACCTAATGATGAATGACTCAATCTGATACATTCTTCTTTATTGAAATAATGATTATAGTCTCGTAAATCGAGTTGACGAATTGATGGATTTGTACATCGAAATAATAACATTTGTGAATGTAACGATGCATCCTGAATGATGCATAGTCGACGCAGACAAGATGCTTGATCAAGTAAAGCTTTTAATTGAGATTGGAATGTATCAATATAAGATACGACTGTCAGTGATTTCAGACGATTTAAACTTGGAACAATGGACCAAAACCGATCATTGATAGGTAATTTTATCCAAAGATATTCAATATTAGGCAAACGAATGTACGGAGGAATTGATTGGTCAAAATATGTTTCATTTACAATGCTAGTCATGTTGTTATAAAACTTTTGTTGATTGTCCTGTGGATCAGTTGATCTAAATGAGTCAAAAAATGCACTGTCATAGTTATAAAATACTTTAGATGAAGTATAAAGATGAACAGTTCTCTTTTGGGTAATACATCGAACAAACCATTGATGCTCATCAATCCAAAATGAGCTTCGGAATGAATTAACCAATTCATCGACTTGTTCTTTTATATTATGATCGAAAGACAGTGTCGCTTGCATTCCAAGTCGAAATGCGTTGAGCTCTGGCAAGTAGTTACGAATGATTTGTTCCCATTGATGACCATCGATAAAATTAGACCATAAACTAACGCTCAAACGGCGTAAATTAGGTGTGTTTTGTAATAAAGAAATCATTTTCGAGGCGACTATTCGCTGAGAACCACTGATATGTAATTCAATTAATGTTGGAAAAGGAGATAGTATATATTTATAATTATTATCATCGAATTCGACATTTATCGAAAGACTTTTAAGACGATATGTATATTCAAACAATTGGTTTAACTCATTCATTTTGACTACACTTCCATATATAAATAGACGTTCGAGAGATGAAGAGAGTTTTGTTGGCATATGAAAAAACTTTCTTCCTTTGATATCAATACTAAAATTACAGTGAACAAGTTTAGACAAACTCCAAATATTGTTGACAAGTAATTGTAAATCAACTTGATTATCTTCCAAAGAACAATTGTAAAAGTTTAAATGAGTTAAATTATGAAGCTGATGACATTCATCTGTAATCTTTACTAGTATTATATATGATCGAATACCGTAGAGTAAAAGTGATCGCAACTGAATAAATTTATTGAATGATGGAAAATAAGAATAAAATAGATTTATTTGTGTTGGAGTTTCTTCATGCTCAGAAAGACTAAAATGAACAATTCGATTAGCAATAATTGGTAGATGTTGTTGACAAATCATGTCAAAATTACGTTTGGATACAAAACAGAAGTTAAAACGATACGCTCGATATTGAGTGTGGAGAAGAAAATTAAAGCGAAAATTGAGACCATAAAATGCATAAAGAAGATCAATACCATCGAAATAATCGAATAGATCCAATAAAATCTCATTGGGTAACGATTCTAAATTCATCTTCGTTTTTTTTTCTTACTTACAGGTTATTGAAGTGTACGTATACAATAGAGTGCAAAATGATTTGTTGTATGTAACAAGAACAAAAAAAAAACAGAACAAAGGTTCGATTTCTTTCCTTCATCTACTATAGTCTGATGTATGAATCAACTATGTCAACAAGGCGTTTCCTGACAACATAGAGTATGACAAAGAAATATCAATCGCACTTTTTTTATGCACATGCAAAGACGACATCTGGTTCATGTCAATAAAACTTTGCTATGAAAAAGTTTTTTGATTAAATTAGCTGATTTATTAAGAAAATTTTCAACTATTTACATAAAAAACTTATGAAATGATAAAAGATCATCGTTGTTATTCCTTTCGAATGAGACCATTGATAGATCAGTTCGAAAGGTTCTCATTCAGTTATTGAACAAGTTCTTCTTCTTGTCCATGCGGATAGATTCGTTCTTGCTCCATGATGCATTTCAGTTCATATTGCCAATAATCTTGAGCAATACTACTTTCACGCAACATATTATCACGCTCTTGAAACTTGGTTAGATCTAGAAAAAAAAGATCAAGAAAAACTCAACTCGTTCTCTTTCATCCAATCTTTACTATTTTCTGTTGTTCGCAATGGATTTCGCTTCATCTTTGTAACATTCTGTTCGATTTGCATCAAAAGAAGTTGTTCTTCGGTATTATCATAAGTTATTTTTTGTCTGCTTGATTTTTCTGTATTTGGACTGTTCTTAATACAGAAACTGACCGAGATACCATGGTTGCTACATTCTGTAAAAAGAATCTTATACTCTTGTTCACTGTTTTCAAGTGTATATTTGCTATAATAACTGGTGCACTCAATCGTGAACGGACTTCCAGCATTCGGACCAAATTTAAAACCAAGATATTCACCTTTAGACACACAGATTTCATTAATTTCTACTTTTTGAATGCCTTTCGAAAGTTTGATATTGGTGATGATTGAATCCAATCGTCGAACGTAAAAATAGTTAAGATCATTTTGCGACTCTCTGATACTGTACAATTCAATAATGGCATCAGTCTTTGTAGGAGCTCTGCAAAAGTTTATTGCAATTTTATCAATCTGTCCGTCATGATTAATTCGGTCAGTTGCATTGAACACAATCAAATTTAGTACATTCGCATCCAGATTGCTGCTTCCATCCAGAGAGCCAATAGTGTCTACTGAATATAGAAAGATATGAAACTTTGAAACAAGCCCAAATATGTTTCATTTCTCAAGTCGTCATCTATTGCCTACTATAATAGCAGCAGTGACTCTATTCCAAGACCTCAGAATCTTCGAAATCAGCGCAAAAAGAAAACAGTGTCCGAGATTAACTGAAGTCATTTAGACTTATGGGAATTTTAGAATCATTTGATGACGTCAATGAATTATGTAATAATTCTAAAAATATCAATCACAAGATTATTTCTAGAAATGATGATGGCTGCATACACTATCAGCGGTTCTCGACCGTCCTGATCATGCTTAGCTGTGTGGATCGTTGTTTATATTCGTCATTCAATAATTCTAAAATCTCGATTATTCCAAGTATTCGAGGATGTATGTAATATTAGATAGGTGTAAATCTATGAAGCTTCGGCTTCTTGTGTAGGACTTCGAAAACAATAAATCTAGAATTCAAAGGAAGATTACGAAGTCTTGAAATAGGGCCACATCTTAATAATAGGTAGTTTGAGTCTATAAAATTTGAGACATATTTATCATGTTACTTTTAGTCTCGATTACAGATGACTCTTGCTAGAAAACTAGTAGAAACACTAAACTTGAAAGATAAAATTCAACCAAGTTTTATTCACCTTGATTATATCGAAAAACTCGACAGAGCGACTGGAAAGATTTACATCCATAGTAGAGAATAGTCATCGGTGGTGGTAGTGGAGACTTTGTTGAATATTCTTGAACGAGCAGAAATCGATGATATGCCCAAGCGTCATGTGCATTTTGTCCGACTTTTGCTAGTGTTACACTGGATGATAGTCAAGATAAACAGTCTTTGGCGAGCAAAAAAAAACAAATTCATTTACTTGAATAGAGCTACGAGTACGTTAAGTAAAAGTACACTAGCCACACAAACAAAAATTATGGTCAAAACAAATGCTGTATTGCCATAGGCATCATTGGTAGCTATAAGAAGAATAAGAATAAGTGATCCTTGATGATTTTGACCATTATCTCACCTGTTATACTCGATGTGGAACCTACTTGCGCGTGATCGATAAGTTCAACTTGCCCAAATACTTTCCATATGCCCCAATCGAGAACATCTCTGAAAAGGCTCCATGTCCAAAGACTCGATCCATCCTGAGAGAGATTATAGATGTTCGATGGTGAACTATCATTAGTAGAAATCCAAATGACTTGATCCTTAGTGGTGATCAATGCATAAGAACTGATTGAATAACCAACAAGAAAAATGAGAATAAAAAAGATGAAGAAAACTAAATCTTTCATCTAGGAAAAATCTACATAAGTATAGGTAGATAACAAATGTGAACCACTTACTGTATTAAATATCATTAATAATTTCGGTCCAAATCGTTCAGAGGCAGCAAATAAATGAAGAATACGAACATACCATAAGAACAGATCGATGCACATACAAATTCTAAAAGAGACATATATCGAATATAAGAAATCTTGACTTACTAAAGCTCACTTTGAAATGACAAAGACTGTTTCAACAACAAAGAATCGAGTACTAAAACCAATCAGATAGATGAGAATAGCCATAAAATCGAGTAAATTCCATTGATCTTCGAGAAAATAGCATAGTAATATGTGTTGTTTGCGCGTGTTGTTCTTTATTTTCTTTTGATGATAGATTTCAAACTATGTACAGATAGACATTGTTCTAATCTTGTATCCATTTCATTAAGGAAAAAAAAACAGACGAAATACCTCACGAATCTCTTCGATAATTAAGCTCCATTGACATAAATGAAGAACGATTTCCGTAACGGGAATACCTATTGACAATCCATTTCGTTTTCCACCATTGTTGTTCAATGGAAAATAGTTGACAAGCATGATAAAACTGAATAGACCAAGAAATATGACATAAAATATCTGCAATAGTATACATAATATTGATCTATATTTTCAAAGAGATTGTTGTTCATACAATGTTATAGTAAAATCTGACAATGGCTCTTCCATGATAGAAATTTCTCAATCGATTAAAGATAAATAATCCAGGACATTTGCTTCTTTTCCTCTCGTATATGATCCTATAAATCATCGAAGAAGAATTTCAAAAAGATGATTTTCTTTACAAACTTACAGTTCTTTTTTAGTTGGTGATTTGAGTACTGTTTGAAAGCAGGAACAAGGTATGAGAAAAGGAAAAATGCACAAAAGAAACATCTACAATGTTGCATATGAAAACATCTATTGAATTCTATATCACGTACCATTAAATTAATATTAATGTAGATATTGTTATAGGCATGCTGATTAATATTTCCATACCAAAGTCGATCAAGATGTTTCTGCACACATTTACTAGCTAGAAATGATCGACTATTGGCTTCTGTAGCCAATGTTAGAGGTGAGTAACCGAAATACAATTTTGATTGTGTTGTCAACAGTTGAAGAGCGAATTGTTCATTTAGATTAAAACATTTATCAATTATTCGAGCTGCATGTAGATCGAATGCTCTGAAACACATAATTAATCGTGTTTTGACATATATATATATATATAATTCAGTTGACTTCTCTTTTCGGGTGTATTCTTTCTTTTGCTCTGGATCATTGCACAATTGAATTGCTGTTTGATAAGCTTTACTGGTCAAAAGAGCAGCAACAGTCGTATTCTATTTCGAGAAATAATTCCACAGATTTGTTTAACAATACAAGGTATATTACTGGACTATGTGAGCATAAACAGACGATTAAATTATAGCGTGCAAAAAATACCGACCAGAGAAAAATATCACGGATGTATTCTAAACTTTAAAAATACGTATTACTTTTCGAATTTCATCTTCAATATTAAGGTCTTCATTCATTAGAAAGAATGACTTTAATACTTTCGATATTGAAATCCAAACGTCATGTTTAAACTCTTTTTCTTGACATGAATTTTTCTCTAAAAAGATTTTTTTCACAAAACAATGGTTTTACCTGAAGTTGGAACCAATTGAAAACTGATGGCTACACTTAGTCGATTATATTTGTCGAATACAATAGTCTTATTGTCCGAATAGGCTTTATTGACTACATCGAGATTAAATGAATAATAAGAATGATATCCAACAAAACATTTTGGTATGACAGAACTATTTTCTTTGAAACCAACGGCTAAATATTGTCCTGACTCAAGGTATATTGTCGAATCAGGTAGATCAAATTTGAATTCATTCGTGTTTGTTTTAGTATTTTCTCTATTTATTTGACGACGATCAAGGATTTGAAAAGAGCCCGATTGCATAGTCGGAGAAATTATATAAAGATCAATACTGTAAGATGATTCAAACACGCTGTGTGTTTGTGAAAATCCAATTATGATTTGGTTAACATAGCCATTATAACGAACAGCATCGTTCTGGTTAAAAACAACCTTGCCATTCAGAGTAATATCTTCGTGACAACAACCAACGATGGAACCGTAAGTAGTGCCTAGAATTTTGAGAATAAAAACTTGATACTTTCGGCTTTTGTTCTACGATTTACTTGTATGAGATGTTATTCTCGATGCTTCTATGTTTAAATATTCTTCATAATACGCACGTTGTCTATCACAAAGTATGGCTTTTCTTTTTCGTGACAATGGTAAGCCATTTTTCTATAAAATATTACACTTGTAAATTCCTTCTAAATGTAAACGATTTGCTTACTGTTTTATATAAGTCATCAATCTTAATTATTCGACGCAGACGATCAAATGAAGCACCTTGTTCAACTAGAAGTTCGACAAATTGAACAGACTCATGTCGAAGTGCATCACTCAGAGCACTATCCAATTGAGAATCCTTGTTTAAATTGTTTTAGATAAAAAAAAAGAAACAATAGTTGAATTAATATATTTATATCTTACTGTCCATTGGATTTTTCTATTTTTGTTAAGAATGTCAGAAAACACCAAATCAAATCTCTTCCAGGCCATGGCTAGTTTGAGTTTTTGTACATGAACATCAGATATTTCTGATTCGTCCATGGTTGCTTCTGAATAATAAAAAGAGTTTTAAACTGAATATAATCAAACAGAAATGCATACCACGAAATAGTGCTTGAAGTATGGCATCACCTAATTTGAATTGAGTATCGTCGACATGTAATGATATAATATTGATCAAAAAGAATCCTTTTTTCGATGTTATTATGTCTAGAAAAAGTTTTTCATTCGTTTCGGTGATGAGAAATTCCATTTTTGCTTTGTCTATCAGATTTTCTCTATGAACGAAAGGTATACTTTTTAAAAAATCGGAAACATAATTATGATTACAGCTCAGAATAATCGTGTGATGGTTGAATGAAGTTTATCCGATCTTTGTACAATGCATAATATGTATCGGTAATGAGATCGGCTGCTCGACCTGTGTTCTACAAGAGAAAGAAGGAGTTAAAAACGACAAGTTTATTCTATCTTTTGATATCATGTACTTGAATGACAATTACTGGTGTTCCATGTCTGACTGCTTCACATACGCACAAAAGAGACGATGGGCCACCATCCACTAACACTTCAACGATTGGAATTTTGTAGCCTGTTAAATAGAATTCAAGAAATAACAGATACACTAATTTTATTTACATTTTCCAAGGTTCCAAATACGACGAGCTTCCTGTTTGATTCGGAAGCCTAGTTGAATGCCAAGATTTGCTCGAACAAGATAATTCTTTTCTCTCCATTGGTCATCATCCGAACCATACATATCATCAAGAAGAATAAAATGAGTATGATTTGGATCCAACGGGCATGAGTTAGGTTCGTCTTCAGTCGGAAAACGAATGCGATAGAGTCTTTCATAGTTTTCTACTTGATTAGACATGTTTACTAGCACCTCCTAGTAAATAATCATATCTCATTAGAAGACAAAGATAAGCAAACAAAAATGAACGCACACTGCCGTTATTATCCATTTGTGATAGTTGTTGAATCAATTGTTCATGGTCTAATATATCATAGACAACACATAGTGTATAATTATTAGCAGTATTCATGCAAATAACCTGTAGCGAAATTCCAGCTTGCAATAGCAATGACTGGTACCCGTGCGTGTTTCTTGTTCGCCTTATACGTCGATTTTTCAAATGCATCACCAATCTCTTTCATTACTCCTGAATATGATCCTCCTGTGAACACCCATGCATCTAAATCACAATTGTACACACTCAAGAGAGCTATATAGCTGTTTTCTTCTTCTTTCACTCACCCGTAGTTACGGCAGCTGAGACAAGACCTTCTTGAAAAGCTCTGCGTACTCGTGGTGGTGTTAATTGAAAGAATTTGGCACCACCTGTCACGGATATAATCAGTTCAGGAAGTGGCAGTTCCCATTGTTCACGCATGAATTCGACAAGATCTATCTCGGATTTTATTATTGATACGGATTGATTATTGTCTAATGCATCGGGAGCATCAAATGGAAAGCGAATATACTACATATAACAACAGGAATATATTTGTTCATTTAACAAAAAAGATAAATATCAAAAAACAATCACAATCGGTGTCAATTAAACACTTCGACAACCGAGAGATCGTGTTTCTAGAATGAAAATGTACGTACCCATGATGTTCGATCATTTTCTGAGAAGTGAATTTGCCCATAATCATAAATTCTGCAGAAAAAATGAACAAAGGTAATATGTCAAATCAACTAATGATTATTTGACATCTAATTACTTTTTAGAACTTGGACATTTTCGATTGTATTCCTGAACCCACTGTGAACATAAAACAGTACCTATCATTACCTATTCTAGTATATTTCATTTCTCTTACCCTATTGACATTGTTTATAATTCGATTGTCGCTTTGTCTTTGAAATGTATTTTCCTTGTTCACAATATCCATTTGACTGATCGTCATTAATAATATAAATAATAGTTATTCAGATAAATTTTATGTATAGAGAAGTAATCGAATACGAATATATCATTAAGGTAGAAAAACTTGCAACGCTATCTCTATGGCATTAAAATGTGAAACACGATCGAGTTGTCCCTAAAGTATCACAGTCTGTGAGAGGAAGAGAGGAGATCCAATTTTTTCGTTCTACAAGGTCAACACTCCTTTTCAATCACGTTTTACAAAAAAAAATAGAAACTTGTGAATAGTATTTTTATGATGTTCCTTTTTTCCAAAAAATAAATAAGAACTTACATACGAAATAACCAAATCTTATTGGAATAGTTCCTTCGTATTCTGATATACAAAATTAAAAAAAAAATTTCTCAATGCTTGTTTCTTTTTCTATATCAATTATCAATGATTTACTTCAGCTGCAACGAAATAAATCCCGACAAGCAATCGATGAATGGTAGTCTATGTGGGGTGTCAGCAATATGTTTTTTTTTTCTCATTCACAAAAAAAGAAACAGAACACAAGGTCAATATTCAACTAAGCTGATTATTCATAATAACGATTTGTATTTTAATTTATGTTAATATGGCACTCGAAACTTGAAAGCACTTCTATTTGACAGTCAATAAAATATTCTCTGTATCGATCGCTTATCATCGTTTTTCAGAGAGAACGACAATGACCTTTTAAGTGTACCTTGTGCAAATACATCGAGTTTTGTTATACGACAATAAACCAAAAGGACATATACACGATAAGCAGTTTTCTCTTGTCCTATGCAAATGACTAATGCTTTGCTAAGACTACATGTTATCTTTTGGGTATGAGGGTATGGAATTGTTTGAAACAAAATTAAAATATTTAAATTTGATTAAGAATGAAAGATTGATTATTTTTATTCAAAATAGTTCATAAGCTTCATAAAAAAAATCATTGATGAGAATTAATAAATCAAACAAAGATTTTGTTTTTGATAAAGTTTTTTAGTATTGTACATTCTTGTTGTTTCATTTTTAATTGACGACTTTTATTAATACTATCTATTTGTTTTCGAACTGTTGGTATGGCAATTAATTCATGAATTATTTGATAGACTTGATTAAGTGAAAGTCTTTCATTTGATTCAAATAATTTTTGACTATTTTGTCCACGTATTTGTTTTATAGAATTCAATTCTTCTCGTATAGGTTTATTCATATTTGAATTTATATTTGGAGTCTGAGAAATTTGTTCTTCTTCTTCGAGATATCGTTCGAGTATAAGTTGAAATGGATCATCTTGAGACATTGATTGTAGTTGTCTTAAAAAATGAACAAGTCGATCACATTTAAATAAAAAATTATGAAAAGAACTTTGCCATCGTTCATTTTTAAGACCTGCTGGTAGTGGAACAAATTCATGTGTTACATTGAATTCAATTAAAAAATGTTTTCCATTTGTAGGACAATAGCTATGTTGATTTACATTGTTATTTAAAATAGGGGGTTGATATTGAGTTAACCAAAATGGGCCTAGTTCAACAATATTCATTTGTGCACAATTAGTACAAATGTCAATATCGATTGGATTTGAATTTAATATCATATGATTAACAATTAATTTAGCTTCATTTAATTTCCAATTATAAATTATTAATCTTAATGTTTCTATGAGAGGTCGAGCAAGCATGAATATATCAAGACAAGCTTTTCGCGGTGATAACCAATCTTGTAGATTATATGATTTGCATCTTTGAATAAATTTAAGTAAACGAACTGATTCACTTATTGATGTATTCCAACTAGCAATACATTCTTGTGTTTGATATTCATCCAAATGAATACCACATTTTTTTGCAACTAAATATCGAAATGATTCACTATCAAAACAGAATGTATTTTGTTTGTTAAATGGAATACGATTAAGATGTTCATCATCAAGCATTTTGCGAAGTAATAGACCAGTATCACCTGATGTAAAAGAAGTTGGTCGAGTATTTGTAAAACAGAACATAATATTATTATAACCACGTGGTGTTAAATATGTTAATAATTGATTAAGACATGAATCATAGAAAACATCCAATTGAGAAGAATTTGGTTTCAGAAATAAACAAATAGCATTTAAATGAGATAAATTAGTTATATAAGTCAATATGTGATCAAAAGTTTTTATATCTTGATTCATTCCTCGTATATCACCAATACCAGGGGTATCAATGAATCGTAAACGTAGTCTATTATTCAAATCGAATATATATGATTTGCATTTTTGTGTAACTGATTGACCTTGTTGCTCATGATTCTCATTCGAATCAGTATTACCTAATTTGACACTAAATTTATCTAATCGATCACCAACAGTAATGAGAAATGAAACTGGAATTAAAACAACTGATTCATCTTGTTCAGCTTGTTGAAGACTTTCAAATTTTAAGTAATTAATAAATGCATTAATGAATGTTGATTTTCCAACACCTATTTCTCCCAAGAGTAATACATTAATTTCGGTTGGTTGTGGTATTGGAGATGATTCTCTTGGAGGTACAGGTGGAGGTTTTGATAGTGTAGGTGATGATCGAGGTGGTAGTTTAGGAGGTGGTGGAGATGATGATTTCGATCGTTGTTGCTTTGAAGATGATCGATCTGTATCAGTAAATGGTAACAGATGTACTGTGTCTAAATAGAAATATTTGTTTTTTTTTTTCATACAATTTGATTTTATTTTGAGTGTCTATGTTTAATTAGTTAAGTTATTTGACACATACACGATGATCACTGTGTTCGAACATCTCTATCACAAATTATGGAATGATACTATTCAGAAAATTCGTTAGCTAACATGTTGAGTATATTTTTGTACATACCGTACATTCCAGAGATGAGTGAGGCGCGGTGCGACATCGTACCGCACCGCAGCGGAGTGAAATCTGTATTTTGCGGAGCGGTGGTGATGCACCGCTAGATTTTGCAGTTTCCCCGTGTATTGGAACTACTATATTTTTTTTTAGAGAGTACTGTCACGTATCCCGAACTTCGGAGAAGTGTTTAGTTTTCGCGCGGGAGACAGCAGTGTACAAGGACTGGAAAATAGAAATTCTTCATCTATTGAGGAATGGTCAGTCCCGCTATTATAAGTCTAAGGGAAATTGGAATCGACCATTGGTTGCCTTACAGTCACACGATTGATGAAAGTCATGGTAATACTTTTTTTTTAAACAGTTTGTGCATGTAATTATTTCTTTCATAGCTTCCCGAGTGAAAATGAGTGTCAGAGCAAAAAGTATCGTGAATATTCTATATTTTTAGCTATAATATTCACTGAACTTCAGGGAACTGTGCTCCTTATTTATATGAATTGGAATTATGTAATATCATGTGATGAAACAAAAAAGTATGAGAGGTGACTACAATATTATGATCCGTAAAAATACGTTGCTGGCAGACGGGGCGGGATGGGCGATGTAGAGCCGCATGGTAGTGCGGTAATAATGGGGCGCTTTTTTTAGCCGCCCCACACATCTCTGGTATATTCAGTATGATTACTAATAGGATTAGTTTAAGCCACTCGACTTTCCTCAAAAGAAAAAAGTAGAATGTCATCTATGAAACTAACGAAAAAATGTACTATTTTATTTCGAACGTGATTCCTTACCTCTCTTAGGATCATGCTCAGTTATTGATGGCTCTGTTAATGGTAATCTTACAATGATAAAATCTTCTAATTTATCTTTGAAATAGGTAAAATCAACATAGATTAATTTTATTCGTTGTTCTACATGTTGTTGTTCCCAAGTTAATTCTTGATATATTTGTTGATATTTATCTTCTTCTTCACGTTTTAAACGATCACTCGAATACCAAAGAATGACAGAATCATTCTCATTGGAATATGTATGTTTAAGTATGGTATCAATATCATCAATCATTGTTGGTATTTTTTCATTAGAATGAACATCGGCCACTGTAATATATTCAATATGATTATTGTTTAAGTTTTCGATTAATATCGATTTACTTAATAATTGTTGAACACGAGTAAGAAATTTATCTAATTCAATTTTACGTAAACATTCATAACGTTGATCACTAATAATATCATCCAGCGTTGTTGGTTCAATACGATGTCGACGAATATCTGCAAGTGCATGTCTAAGATGTTCTTGAAAATTATCTTGTGAATTCAAAAGAAAACGATATTGTTGTTGAAGATTATTTAAACGTTGATTAAGTATTGCACTAGAAAAATTTGTTGGTAGATTTTGAAATATTTCTCTAAGATCTTTTATTTGATAATTTATTCGATTAATAACATTTTCAATTCGTGCAATATGTGGATTATCTGGTTTAGGAAAAGTACATGGTATATCAAATTGTGGATTATTGTAAAGCCATCTTAATGGTTGCATCGTGTAGATAAGTGGTTGATGAACATTTGAATCATTTTGCCAATCTTGTATCTTATTGAGAATTGTTAATAATGATGTATTCGGTTGATTAACACATGTTTCAGATCCATATACAACAGTATTATTTAATTGATTGATGAGCTGTTGATCAGTACTGTTAAGTTTAACTGGGATCCGATTATTTTGAAGTCGATCACAAATATGTTGAAGAAATTGATCGATTAGATTGATAGATTGATTTTTTGGAATTTGTATTATACATAGAACTTCAAAACCCCATAAGATTTTTGTTATCATATGAGTTGCTTCAGTTGGAGTTGATGGTGCTGCAACGATTTTATTTGTTTGATGCGCTGTCACCTCTAACCATTCTTTTCGAGTTCTGTAAGAATAATATAGAAAACGAGTGTTTTCATCAACAGGTTGATTATATTCAATAAGACGGCAAATGCCTTTTGGTGTAACCATTTGAAGACATATACTTTGTCGAATTGCATCGTCAAAATCGATATCTTTAAGAAAACTAATAAGGTCTTTTGATTGATCACCTGAAAACAGTCGACATATAGAACGTTTACTTGGTGCTTTTCTTTCAATTTTTTGAATAGAATGTCGATCAATTAAGTTATCTGTTGAAGCATCATAAAGTGAGCCTATTCGACCAACAATATCGATTACTTTTCGTTCGATTGGATATCCATCTTCAGTTTTAAACAAGTTCAAACTTGATTGACTGCGCGAAGTTTCGTTCATATACTGACTTTTTTTTACTCGTAATGAAATGCTTTGATTTAGCAATCTACAAAAAGAAAATTTGGAAATTTTTATATATGAGATTCAAGATTTTCAAAGAAAATATGTAAAAATATCAATGAAAATAAAATACTTTCTCATTTACAAACAAGCAAGCATTCAACGCAGAATTGATCATAGGCCGTACAGATGTACAACATTTTCAATAGAACTTAAGATCAATTCATAGAACATATTCAGTAGCTTTGTTAGTGGTATAATAAATGACTTTCATAATCTCACCTTTACGTTAACTTCAGTAATTGATATCAACATAGTAATATAATTGACAATGAATAGATATTGGACGTGGATGCAGAACTTCTTTTCATCCACATTCAAATAATGAAACAAAAATAACTCATGATAGAACATATTCTAGTTTAAATGAAGAATTTAACTTAATACACAAAATATTTTTATAATGATAAATTGATGCCACATCCTAGAAAATATATACATCTGAAAAAAGAATAAAAGAATTAAGTACACAATTTATTAAAGAAAAAATGATTAAAATTTAGATAAAAAAGATTTCACTTAAATCAACCAATTGAAGAATTTTCTTAATGAAAAAATTCTTTTAGTTGTAACATAATAAAGTTATTTCCAAATATTTTATTCTTCTCGGCTCTTACTACTATCTAAATTATTTATTGAAGATGTTGATATTTTTTAATTATTTAATGTTTATTTAAAATATGTCTTGCTTCTTGTCTTTGTTGAATAAAATGATTAATTAAATCATCATTGATTGGAGTATTGGTATTTTTATGGAGAAATTTGAATAGTTCACTATATAAGTTTAGCATATGTGTTTTGATTGCAGCAAGTACAATATTTTTCGTTTTACTATTTCTTATTATATCACAAGTGAAAGATTTACGATATATAAATTGAATAAGTATATGCTTACGCCAATAACAGCTGCAAACAGTGTATACGCCTGTAAATATAACAGCATGTTTGTTGTCAAATTTGTCATATACAACACTCACCCTCAACTATACTCATTTGAGCTTTCTCTCTATTCGAACCATTATGATCTTACGGGTTACAAATACGAGCTTTTTATTTTGTACGCAGCGTTCAAGATCCCGAATATACTGAATTGAAGATATGTTGTTACCTATATGTCATAGGCATCAGAGATGGTAGATTAGTTCGGATATGTGTGACCGCATCGATTCTATCTCTTACTGATATTTTCTAATCTGTGAAAACATTTTCAATGAGGGCATCAAGTAGGTTAACTAGTCTAATTTTAAGTATTGATATACTAGAACGCTTGTGCATTCTATATTAACAAGTAGTATTTGTTCGCATATACTTTAAAGAACGTAGTAATTATGCTCTTTTCTTTGATAAACTTGATTATCTTTAAATCATTCTCTGCTTATGATATTGAATAAAAATCTTAACAAACAATAGTACAACAAAAGAAATCATTAATGACGATGTCAAGATTTGTTCGAGAAAGCTATTGAAAATAAATTTCGTTAGAAAACAAAATATTACGATTGAACTGATTAGAATATTATTCTCGATTGTTAAAATATGATAATATAAGACAAGAAAACTTTGTCAAGTGGCTTTTAGAGATAATATCGTTTCATGAAATTTTCAACGCTCAACCGATGAGCTTACATCTCTACGAAACAAAATTGTTTCAAAAAAATGATACCTGTATCTTGTTCGTTGTGTCACAGAGTTATGATATTTAGGTTGTTAAGAATAATAACTTGAGTATTTTTATCACTTATACAACGTATTCTTGGATGATTCAATGGTATCCTTTCAGCATCTTTTCGTACTATTAACTCGGGTATTTTTTTTCAGTTAAGAAAGCGATTTCTGATATGAATCGAATTAATTTTCCAGCTTCATTTTTATAATAAAGTATTATTTGTTTAAATTCTTCAAATTGCTGGAATGAAAATACAATATTATTATTTTCATATGCAGCTAAGAAATAAAGTAATTCATGATCGAATTAAAAATGTATTGTGTTTTTTGTAATGGGTATGTAGATAACATTTGTAAAAAAAAAAAAAATAATCATACGATTTTCACCGGCACTAATATTTAGATAACAAAGTAATTTTTGTAATACGAAAATGAAATATAATTGATAAACATTGTTCATTTGCTTTGTACAGAAAACAGATACCATTAATATGTTCAGATAGATCAATATACACAATAATATTTGTCGAAATTTTTTTGCATGTATTTCTAGTTCATGTTAATCACCGAATGCTAATGCACTGCTTAAATGTAAATATCGATGATTAATAGTTAATACAAAAGTTTGACGTAATTGTGTATGTGACTCACCGAGATTCCATTATGTTTTTCTTTGTCATGGTTTTTATCAATATTTTTATTTGCTGTTTCAAATGTATTTTGATCTATAGAACAAAAAGCAAACCACGTTCATTTGAGTACTTTCATAGAAACATTCATAGTGCTATCTAGATTATTATTAAAAAAATAAATAATTTACAAATACATTTACGTGTAATTGTATTCTTGCCGGCACCTGTTTATCCTAATAATAAAATATTTATATCATCAGATCTTCTTCTTCTTCGTTACATTAGGTATTAAAACCAATGAAAATTAAAATAATTTACTAGAAAAGATATACTTTTTGCGGCTTATAAACAAGAATTTAGTGTTTTATATTTTTTTTTTTTCATTCTTTCTGTTACTATTAGAGGTATGCGTCACAAGAGCAAAATCACGTGAAACAAAAATAAATATAAACACGTAAATTTCTTGCTCTGTTTTTGTTGGTTCTTTGCAGAACAGCAAACGAAAAGGTAAATTGTAATAGGGGTCGCCTATTGAAATAAAAATCGCAGCTTTTCAACTCCTCTTACATCTAGAAAGGTTTGGCTTCGGCTAACACTCATCTTAAAGCATCTTAAGTTTTCAAAAATTTGTTTTTGATAAAGCCTATTTTGCTCAAATGAGCTATTTTTAATACCAAGCACCATAAGCGGCGGAGCCGTTAGAGTTATGAAGGCTCGAGCTTCGTCTAAAAATGAAGAAGATTGCTTGTAGAGATTTGATATTTGAGGAAAATTTACAAATATTGTTGTGAATTTATATTAAATGTCTCAAAAATGTCATCAACACAGTTCACTTTGTATATATCTTTGTATACACAAATGGTGAAATCTTGAATTTTCTTCAAAAAGAGGGCGTGTGTGTGTGGGTGTGGATGTAAATGTAGAGAAGATTCATGCACACACCCGCACCCACACCCACACCCTCAAGTATTAGATCGTTTTGTAATGTGTCGAAAAATGATTGCAAGACAATAATAAAAGATCCAAACGTCGTAATAAAGACTGAAATTCGAATAAATATCGAACAAAAATGAACACTCGGTATATGGTCAAACTGAAAGTTTGAATTTAGTTGAACAAAAAATTGAAACTGGAAAAGTTGGGTTTTAAGTTTGATGTTTTCAATCAGCATGGCATTTGTCTCAATGAAGGTACCACAAAGGCACTGGGTGTGCGCCTATTCTTTAGAAGTGACTTGCACCTCAAAACTACAACCACACCATTGCCGAAAAAGCTTCATGAAAAAAAAAGGTGAAACTCTAAAATAAATATTTTCATGAAAGATGTTGGATAATCGTCATTGCCACAGAAAAAAGTTTCTAGTATTCTTTTATTGATAATCAAATAATTTCACTGTTACAAGAACAGTAAATCTGTCAATGTGGTTCGCTGTTGTTAATGCTAACGTTTCATAATGAAGCCATGAATTCTTCTATAGCGTTGGTCACTTCAGCACATGCTCTGGGAAAAATTCCTACAACAATCATAAAAGACATTGAACGAAAAACCAGCGACGTTTATTTTTGTCCTACCTGGAACTGAGACAAATCCGTGAATAACGCCCTTGATTAGGACTAGTTTGGTCTTAACATCAGCTTGATCAAGTACCTTTTGATATGCTGAAAGTCAGACAATGAGATTAGCTTTATACATTTTCATGTTACTCGTATTCTGTACCGTAACTTTCGTCTCGCAATGGATCGAGTTCAGCAACGATGAACAAACACGGTGGTAAACCTTCGAAAGATGAATTGAACAACACGGAAGCACGAGGATCAGTCAAATCTTCCGTATTAGCAAACGCTGATGACGTCATCCTGTAAGAGTGTTATGAATAAGTATGAGTAAAGGGATAAGTTCTTTACCAGTCCATCATTTCCGGTGTGAGAAAGTACATCGGATGAACGAATTCTTTGAACGAAGGTGTTGTCCGTCTTAGATCATAAATACCATAGATTAGGATCTATTCATCGTGAACAAAAAGAACTTATATTGTATATCTTTTATGAAACATAATCATTAATGAGTGCTGAAGTATATAGCGAGAAAAATGAATCCCTTCTCCTGCAAATATGCCTACCAGACTACAATAGCAATAGCGATCTGTTTCTTTTCTGTAGCGCGGGATTAATATGTTAAAATGAATATTTAAATAAATACATAAACTATTGCATGCTATTTATATTCCCTGACTCAAAATCCTGAAACCAAGTAAACATGTCTATGACGATTTAGACGCTCGAGATACATATTAAGATCCTGTTCTGTTGATATTAACATCTGTCATTGTACAACGGAGAGAAAGAAAGAATCTACATATGTGATAAAAACCTGGAAATCAATATTTTTCAGTGCTCGACAAATTGTTGCACTTAACGCGCCACCAGCACTATCACCAGCCAAGCCCACCTTGGCCGATGGGTCAACACCTAAGAAATCAAAATTGAAGATAGAACTTTAAATACAAACGTATGAAGAACAATATAACCATAAGACTGTTTGTTTTCCAGAATATATTGAGTTATTTCACAAGCATCGTTCCACCAAATAGGGAATGGATGCTCTGGTCCGAGGCGATATTCCACCGAAATCCAAACGGTTTTCGTAGCACTAACAATGCAAGACATGCAATTGATAGAATAAAAAACTACATAGTGAGAAGTTATTCTTACTCAGCCAGCATATTGACAATGGCTTGATGTGTCTTTCGACTGCACACCGTCCAGCCTATTCTCAACATTAAGTCAATTCTACGTAGATGATTTCAAATGACAATCGTTTATGTTACCTCCACCATGAAAAAAAATCACAAGTTTTGTCGTATTGACATCGACAGGTGTGTAGATGGTTATCGGTATTTCTGTTAAGTTGATGAGAAAGATTGAAAATCGATCGATATGATAGATGTTTCATATCTACCTGTTGAATTAGCTGTGACTTTTTGTTCTTGTAGAGTTCCTTTGAAAGTGTCCATAAGTTTTTCATTGATTTTAGCGTGCACATATTCTGCTTGTTCGCGTCTTGCTGTAGTATCCATATCGTTGGCTGCAGGAGAGGACTGCATGATCACATTAAGAAAAGCAATAGTTTCATCGCCGAATCGTGGATCCCTATTGAACTTTCAAAGAGTTAAATATATTTTGAGTGCTTATTGAATACCTACATGAAAAATGATGACAGAACAGACCGATTGCTTCGATGTTAGTTGCTTTCGTATATTGTATTGAATCGAGGAAAAAACAGAGTGAATAAAACAAACCACGGACAAGTATTTCTAAAAGCAAATGTTGCACAAAAAAAAGAGGCGAGATTACAATAAAGACCACGTGGCACGTATCTTTTCGTATATAGAAGTGAAGGTCAATATTGTTTTGACACACTTCTACCAAAAAGTAAAGAAAGGTAGAGGTACCTCGAATAAGATAAAAGAAAGTTATTCATAGGTATCATCTTTTTTTTTTTGAAAAATTTACTTATAGTTTTTAATGGAGTTTTCGTATGAGATGTTCCTCTTCGGCATTTTTTGAAAAGAAATATACGTATAGTTGCTGCAAATCTAATCGATTCAAAGAAACAGTAATGAGGGACACGTTTTAATCATAAAAACAGCTGCGGCAGCGCAATAATTAGCAAGTGTTTATAGTTTGTGTCAACGTGTGACTTTTATGCCGTTTATTCAGTATAATAGTGATATACGAGCCTGCCTAGATGTCGTGCATGTTTCTACAAAAGCAGTGAAGTAGTGTAGATGCCAAAGATTCGATTCGGCTTTTCGGCTTGAACACATGTGACAATACACAACTATAAAATTCAGATTTCTAACATGAGTAATAGTCTGAAGTGGTCTCTTACGGAATATGAAAGATCAGCCTTAATTAAACGTTACATTGTTGAGATTATAAAATTGTGGTAATCTGTATATTTTTTAAAACGATAATTTTCTGGTGTGAGTGTGAGTATGATTATTAGTTCTTAATTCACTCAGACCCATACCTACTCAATAAAACATATTATAGAAAACGAATATCGAAAATCACTAAATCGATCTGTTTATGATTTTCATATTAAGTGGCGGAAAAAACTTTATGAAAGATGGCAACACAGCATAGAAGAATAAAAATATTAATATATATGTTTGGTAAACAACAAGCAAACTGTTTGTACAATGTGCGTATAGAAGAATTACGAAGAATGTTGAGACAAAAATTAATTTGACGTAAGATTAATTCCAATTATAGAAATGCCTGTATGAGATCAAAAAGACGAAACGAACAAGATTATATTTATCCTTTTTGTTGGATTATTATATTGAGAAAAAAAACAAGTTAAATGTTTTTTGACAATATTAATTCCAGATCAAATATGCTTCAAATATTAATTGTATTTATCGTTGATGGAAATTTGTATATTAAAGTAGGGATGCGAGTAATTTAGTGTTGAAGTATTGGTTGAAGTCAGACTTTTCGTTTCACGTACATCTTATCTTTATTATTCTTCATGTAACCAATAAGATCAAACAAGTTTTATACAATAATTTTAATAACAACCTCAGCCGATTTCTTCGACAGACAAAAAAAAACATTAGATCACTCATGAACGTACTCAGCATTGATATTTCAATAGTGCATGGACAACATCTAAAGAAAACTAACTTCTTTAAATGCAAAAATTATATATCGCCATGCATGTGGACTAATGACAGGATGTGGGTGTGTATCAGGATAAAGATGATTCAGATACCCATAGTGCACACCCATACCTTCATAAATCCGCTTCCTACGCGTGAGCTTGAACCTAAATTGACGGATTATAGGTATGATCGAGTCTCACTGCTCTTAATGACTCTACCGTCTGTGAGTTTGAGTTGCCGTTTCGGAGAAAAAGTCCTTTTCAGAACATTGTTTGACAAAGTTATGCATATTTGTTTTGTTAACTGCTTCGTTCCTATCCGTTTTTGTTTTTAGTATAGCTAATTTATTGCGTCTAGGAAAGATTTTAATTTCATTCTTATCATTCAAATAATGTAAAAAGGCTTTATAGAGAGCATAGACCTTCGTCTTGGCTTATGAGATTATATATCAAATTATGCATTCAATGCGCCATATATCAAGAAACAAGAGAATTGAATGTACAAGGTTTGTAGTAGCACTTCGAATCGATTTTGATTGAGATGGGGTGGGGGTATTGATTGAGAATACGTTTTTCTGTTACTACAACCACATTCACACTCACACTCACACCCACACCCACTCTTGCTTTGGTTAGCTGAAAGTTTCGTGCTACTTCTTCATTGTAATTGTATCTTTTGTGAATTCTACTTGTCTTGTTACAAGCAAATGGGCGAATAAGTGTGTACAGTAGTAAAGTTATCATACAGTTCATGGTCCATACTACTCAAGTCGTTAAAACTAGTGAGGGTTGCCAAGCTAAAGTTTTTGACTACTATTCGAATTGCATTGAAGAATTGACCAGTAGTATCCATCGGGTGCAATAAATGAAAATGACTGTTCGCCAAACTCATTTCGATGAATGTCACTAACATTTGATGCACTACTTTGATTTACTTTGTGATGATAAATTTCAATATCAGTAACTCGAAAAGTGTAGAGTGAATAGCCGAGTGAGCCAGGATTCGCGAAACTGATTTTGTTTTCTAGCTTGATATCATGCGGAAAACGAATAATTTTTAGTCTTCCTGAACGGACCTTCTGTAAATTCCCAATGGACGAACGTGGATCGTCGAAATACGTTGATGAACAACTCTCACCTTTCTCAAGACCTACAATGGTACGAGTCAAGCGATCATCGAATGTTGATTCGTGTGGTTTTCCGTGATGACTTCGGAGTAGATCAAGAACATCGTCATAGAAATGAAGACACTCTTCGTCTTCATAGATAACCATGCCAACATTGGTTATTTGGCTTGTTTTGAAAAATGATGACTCATTGATTTTATCGTATAGAGGCGCATCGTAATCAAACCGTTGGAAAAAAATCTGACGACTTAATGGTTGAATCAAACACATTTCTCGAACTACTGGATAATTATCAATAAATGCGATCGGTCATACTTTTAATTTGAAAATTTCACCACGGACTGACGAAACAAAATGCGCCGGTATATTCTGTTCTATTGCTTCTTCGGCATGGTTTTCCAAATTATAAATATTAGCCGTCAGTGTCATACTCCAGCGATTTCCAACTACTTTCATACCGGATAAATGTAATCCGTCGTTAGTAGGCGTTTTCCAAACGAACAGTCGAATTAGTCCATGATCAGCATCTTGATAATGCAGTCGAATTGACTTCAGTTTTGAGTGCACATTGTGCAGCTTGTCTGCCTCATCAGCTGACAACTTTCCTGTTTCTCTTACGTGATAACCGAATTGTTGCCAGTATTTGACCAACGGTTCAGGATCAATTGTGCCAATACAAATTTCATACACGCCGCCGATAGTTGATTCTTTCATGGATAGACCAAAAGCTTTGACAAAGAGTTACTCGATTGTTGACGATAAAAACACTGCAACTGAGTTTTTCGGGTAGTCGAAAAAGCATGTGGGTATGGGTGGGATATGGGCATGGGTGTCGGTGTGGGTGTGGATGTGGGTGTGGGTGTGAATGTGGGTGTGGATATGTGTGGAAGTGGGTGTGGGTGTGGCGGGTGTGGGTATGGGTATCTGTGGAAGTGGATGTGGTTGTGGCGGGTATGGGTATGAGTGAAAGTGGGTGTGGGGCTGGAAGTTCGCCCTTTCCTACTCCGTACCCATACGCACATGCACAAACACATCCATCAATACTCACACCCACGCCCAACACCCATACTCACATCCATCTACATCCACACCCAACCAATCAAACAGTAAGATCTTATAAGATCGTACATGGGATCTTGTATGATCTTGTAAGGTCAGATGAAAATCGTACAAAAAATCGCAGTCTCAGAAATCTTACATTACATCGTACTTTGACATTCTTG
>CAJNOP010000867.1:0-81417 GCA_905250075.1 Rotaria sp. Silwood1 | reverse complement strand
TTACATATTAGGACTATTTTTCATTGTAACCCTCATTCATGAACAAAATACGTTAACGACTATGTCTCTTCCAATTCATAAACGATTTGAGATCATATTCTTGTCAAAGCACAAATACGGACCACGCTTTGGTGTTAAGAAGATTGCCGCCATCGTAAAATGTTCGACCAGGACAATGAAAAAATGGCTTAAAATATGGGAAAGTGATAAATCCTTATCTGACAAGGTGAAACCTGGTCACCCACGTGCAACTATAGAAGCCGAAGACAATATAATTGAGAACGTGGCGAATGCTGTAGATGAAGTGATTATGAATGATATGCATGAAACCTTACAAAAACAACATATCAATGTCACTGAGCGAACATTGCGTCGCCGTCTCAAAGAAAGAGGTTTCCGCTACATGATGCCATTGTCCGAACCTCTTTTAACACGTAAACATCGAAAACAACGGGGTGTGGGTGTGGGTGGCGTGTGGGTGTGGGTGTCGGTGTGGGTGTGGGTGGGTGTGTGTGTAGGGTGTAGGGTGTGGATGTGGGGTGTAGGTGTGAGTGGGTGGATGTGGGTGTGAGCGTCGGTGTGGATGTGGGGTATAGGGTGTGGCTGTGGTGTGTAGGTGTGGGTGTGGATGTCGGGTGTGGGTGTGGGTGAAACCTCACACCCACACCCACCCACGCACACCCAAAAGACGAGAAATTTATGATTTTCCATCATTTGTTTAAATGTTAATAGCTATATAAAAAGTTGATGCATAAGTCAGCTTTAATTTGATTAATATTAAAAATTTATTTGAATATAATATTTCGATTAACTTCATTAGATATTCCAATAATTGTTTACGGTGGAGAACAAGAAGAAAATGATAAAGAACCATTTTAAAATAGATTATCTACTATTTATTATAAAAAAAACAAATCTGATAAATTTTATATTTAAATTGAAAGAATTAAGAACGATAAAAGATTTATTTCGTCTTCGAATGTATTTATGGACATGAGAATATCAATATAAACTATTAGAATCTCTTAAACAAGATTTAAATAAAATTATCAATAATTAAAAAATAATAATAATAATAATAATAAATTATTTTCTTTTTTTCTAAAGATGAACGAAATATTCAATATGAATTTGTCTTATTATTCACACAAAGATAAAAAAGAAAATATAAAAAAATTGATTATTTTTTATTTTTATTTATTAAACAAAGACCGAAATGAATCCAAGTAAAATTGATCAATATGAAAACTAGTTTCCGTGAATAATAACTCAATTAAAGTTAATTGATAAAAATCATTTGTATATAAATTTATTTTTCTATTAAATAAATATAATATTTTATTCATAAAATAACCTATTTATTTCATATATCGTACAAAAATAGGTTTTTTTTTCATAATCAAATTATTTTTTATATTTTCAGAATCATAATGATAAATAAATTATTTCTATTTTCAAATTATTAAATAAATTTATTAATAATAAATAATTAAAAAAAATACTTTAAAAAGAATCGATGAAAATATTATAATTAGTTTGTCATATTTTATTAAACAAAAATAGTTAATAGTCTTATATTTTTCATAGAAACAAATATAATTATTTATTTTTATAAAACAAAATAAAATAATAATGAAGACGAAGAATAACTATAATTAAACTGTTTAGGAAAGAGATTGAATAGAAAAAACGAATTTTTGAATAAAATTTAGAAAATTGATGAAAAAAAAATTCATATGATAATAGATTAAGATTGAGATGATATTTCTATTTGATAAGGTTTAATTATTTAATCGAATTTCCGATCTTTATTGATAATTTATTTGTAAAGAGTAATTACTCAAAGTAAAATAAATTAAAAATAATCTTGATCAATAATCGATTTATTTTTCTTTCGATTAATCAAATTTCAAATTAATTTAAATCGTTTAACATATAAATATCTGTCAAAATAGATAAACAGATGATTATATAATAATTTATATTTTCAAATTCTTGACTATTTTTCATTAAATTTATTTTTATTTGTTTATGGAATTATCATATTAAAGTCAATTCAGATTATTGAATTTACTATTATGAAATTCTTTCAAAAATCAAGCTTCTATTAAAATAATATAAATATAGATTAAATTAGATTAGATTATTGACTTTTTTTTTTCTTTGAAATTTTGTCATAAATAAATAGTTTTATTTTACTTTTACTAAAAGTTTTTTTTGATTTTTGAAAATAAAACTAGTGAATTTAAAGAAAAGATCAATATATTTATCTTAATTAAATAATTGTTAAATACTACTGAAGAAATTCGTTCTTAAATAATTTTTTTCTAAATTATTTTAATAGAAACAATTATTTTTATTAAGACTTTTATTTATTTTTCTAATAATAATTATCAAATAATTAATAGGATATTTTTTTGTTTGCTTTTTCAATTAATTTATCTTCGTGGTATTTATACTGAAAAGAATATCTTATTAAACTTGTTCTGTCAAAATGTTTAAAAAGAAGCTTTTATTTAATTTGATTCTTTTTTGTTGAATGATAATCTTATAGTAAAATATAATCAATTATTTATGATTAATAAAAGAATTCTTATACTCATCTATAGGTGATTAAGTCAAATTAAATTATATTATATTTAATTATTTATTTGAAATTTTTATCTATTTCAATATTCTATAGTTTATATTAGATAAATTATATAAACAGTAATCGATAAATATTTCAATGTTTTTCGAATGTTTTATTAATCTTGTTTGAATAATAATATATAATAAGTGAACGTTGCTATGGTTTCTTAATAGAGAGAAGTATCGATCAATTTTCCTTTCGAAACTTTATCGTTTAAGTTTAGAGAGGAAAATTTTCATTTGAATTTTTTAATTAAACGACATATGTTCTGTTTTTTAAGATATTTCAATAAAAATGAAATATGATATGTAATAATATCATCAAAAAAAAATAATTTTAAGAATAAATATATAAGAAGATCGTTAGGTTTGTTTAAGAATCTCTTTGGTTAATTATTTATTCAATAAATTTTTTTCTCTTTTACTATTTGAAAAAAAATAAATGTTTAAATGTTCATTGACTATTAAAAGAATTTATTATTATTTATTTTGATAAATTCTTCTTGTATTTTAATGAATTTCGAAAAATCAATAAAATATAAAATAGTTAAAGGAAGAAAACAACAAGGTTATTCAGTACACAATCATATTCTTACGAGACCAATAGAAAATCTAGTAGTTGTATTCTTTACAATTCATTCTTTTTTCTTTTCTTCTTTATTTTTTTTTTCTATCTCTAAGAGGAAAGGGAATGAGGTGAATGAGTACAATACTGATCTCATATATAAAAGATAATATTATAATTGTTATTTTAGTATAAGTCAAGTGCTTATAAATAGAATATCTAAAAAATGTCTGAGAAAAGTCAAAAAAATGGATCTGAGACTTTTTCAAGTAAATTATATTTGGATGAACCATCTACTGATAAAGAATTATATGGTGATCAATCATTTGCTTTTGGTACAATGCAAGGATGGAGAAAATCTAATGAAGATTATCATAAAGAATTAATGCCATTTGATAATCATTTATGGAAACATTGGGCTTATTTTGCTATATTTGATGGTCATAATGGAATTGAAACAGCTAAAAATGCAGCAAATCTTCTTGATAAATATCTTTTGGAATCTTTTAATGAAGTTAAATCTGATATTGATACTGAAATATTTAATAATATTATTAAAAATACATTTATTCAATTGGATAAAAATTTAAGTGGAATAGTTAAAGATGGTAGTGGTTCGGTTTGTGTATGTTTTTTTTTTAAATTAATATTGAAAGAAAGAAAAAAAAACACTGATATATTTATATAAAATGTTCATATCTATTTAGATAGCATCTTTAATTGGTCCAAAAAAAGTTTATTTAATTAATGTTGGAGATTCACGTGGAATAATTATTTCAAAAGATGGACAAGTTTTATTATCTACGAAAGGTTATTTATTATTTATTTAAAATAGTTTAAAAAAAAAAAACAAAATTTTATTCGAAATAGATCATAAACCAAGTGTTCGAAAAGAACAAGAACGTATTCATCGAGCAGGAGGTCAAATAACAAAATCTCAAAATGATGTTTTACGTGTTGAAAATCAACTTGCTACGAGTCGAGCATTCGGAGATTATTCATTAGATAAACATATTATACCAGCTGTACCTGATATAATTGAATATCCAAGAGATTCATCAGCATCATATTTAATTCTAGCTTCAGATGGAATTTGGGATGTGATGAATAATGAACAAGTTGCTTCATTTATTTCTCAACGAATATCAAATACAAGTTTAAAAAATATAATATCAGAATTATTTGATCAATGTTTAAAAGAAGAATCTTCAGATAATATGACTGTTTATATTGTTAAACTAGATTAAAATATATAGTTTTTTTTCTTTTTTATCACAAGCAAAACAATTTATCTAAGCCATTAAAAAATTCCTTTTTTTTTGGGAATCTTATTATTTCGATATAATATTTTATTTAAAAGAACAGCGGTATATAATTAGAAAATAGTTCGTATAAAAATATCAATTGTATAATAATCTATATGTTAATTAATAAATAATTATTAGATAATTCGATATTTATTGAGTTGAGTTTCATTTAAATAAGAGAATTTTCTTTTTTAAAAAGTTTTATTATTCGCTTGAGAAAAACAAACTATACTCGGAAAAATATCATTTATTAACTAATCAAGAAATATATTTCTAGATTAATATTTAATTGTGTGGATGTGGGTGTGGGTGGGGTGTGGGTGGGGTGTGGGTGTGGATGTGGGTGGGTGTGGGTGTAAAATGACGGAAGATTCACACCCACACCCACACCCGCATCCACATCTCACACCCACACCCACACCCACCCACACACCCACACCCACCCACACCCTCGTGTTTAATGGTCAATGTAAAGCATATCACACTAAGATTATGGCTATTAAAAAACAACTGAAGTTAGCAGATTCTTACTTCGAAGAAGGAAAACGTAAATGGCTTGAGTTTGATAAGGAATTCGATGCTGTTTGGAAAGAAGTTATAGGTGAACAATAAAAAGAAAGGATCTGTTTGTCTCTTCATTGATTTTATTTTCGCATTATTTTCACTATTTCTTCGATTGAAGAAAGATTGTTACGAAATAAATGCATTTTTACAATTGAGAAAGTGCGTGTGGGTGTCAGTTCATGGTACTTCCCCGTTGCCGAAGAAGGTTTGATTATCATCGATTCTAATCCTGGTTGTGAACCAACATATTCCTCGGTGAACACTGCACTTTTCCGATGATCAGCTACAATGTATCAGTGTGTCTGATACAAGGGTCATGGAGAATGCCAGTGCCTCTACCGTTATCATTACCTTATTCTCCTTGTTGTTACTTGAATCAAGCAAGTAACTTTATGCAAGACCTGTCCACTACCTTGCCAGAGCCAAGTGATTCTTGATGATCCTACTTGTTCCCAGTACTGCACTGCGTTCCATTCGGTCGATACAATCCTCTGCCTTTTCTTTTATGATTCCTAAGCTTCCGCTGATCTGTTCACTTAGGCCCGGGATTACTTTTCCACATGCACCAACTACAACAGGGAGAAAAAAAGTCTTCCAACCCTCAGTCTGAAGTTCACGAAGTAAACTGTCATCCCAAGGGTATGGAAGGTCAAGTTCCTCTCCATAGTTGCCGTTGACGCAGTAGCGATTCGTCTTGGACTCTATTTGTTTTTCTATTCCAGTAAACCATGACACAGCAACTTCAATGACAGTAACGGTCTTCGTCACCTTGTCGAAAATTATAATGTCCGGTTTATTGTGCCTAATGATCGCTTTAGTCTGCACTGGTTGATCCCAGTACAGTTTAATACGATCATTTTCCTTAACAGGTTCCACTTGTTGTGTATAGTGCTGCGACGCGAGACCATATTTTTCGCATATTCTGTAGTGAAGGTTCCTGGCTACAGAGTCGTGGCGATCGATATAAGGTAAGTGCAAAAAGTTTGTGACATTTTCTTATCGATATTAATAGAAAAATTTCTAAGAACTTTTTTTTCATATAATATATCAAAAGGGTGTGGGCGTGGGTGTGGGGGTGTGGGTGAGTGTGGGTGTGGGTGTAGGTGTGGGTGTGTGGGTGTGGGTGTGGGTGTGTGGGTATGGGGTGTGGGTGTGGGTGTGTGAGTATGGGGTGTGGGTGTGGGCGAGTGTGAGGGTGTGGGGTGTAAGTGGGTAGGTGTGGGTGTGAGGGTGTGGGCTGTGGGTGTGGGTGGGTGTAGGGTGTGGGTGGGTGTGGATGTGGGTCTCCTCTTCACTCGCAATCACGCTACATCTCCACGCGCACCAACACCCACATCACCCACATCCATACCACACCCACAGTGATTCTAGATTTTTCATTTTGTTCTAAGTATGGCAATAATGACATGTTTTCGATGCACACATTTTATTAAAATTGAACTTTATTGAAAAATCGAGAAAAATAACATGGAAAATAGTTGAGTGTGATAGAAGAGAAAAAGAACTAATCGATAGTGTGCAATGATTATAATAATACTTGAGAAGAATGTATGTTTTTCAGTTTAAACGTTCATTTGCATCATGTTTTCTACAAAGAGAATAGATTGAATTAGTTTAGTATGATAAAATACCATTGATATTCTCTTGATAAACTATCATTGAAATATTATATTAGCACAGCATACTTGGTGTATTGCAAAGATCAACATTAACGCCCAGCATAAGTAGCACACTTAGCCCAAGGACAACATGGGCGATCACCACAACACTTAGCATCACTATTATGATTAATAAGACAACAAGCAGCATAAGCAGTATTACACATTCCTCGTGTCTGTCGCACTAGCCGTTCCAGAGCGTTGGCTGCATTGCAGCATGTCATCAATAATGCCATGATCAAAACCAAATAAATCACTGTTTTTATTTTGCTCATTTTGTGACTATGAATTATGGAAGAAATTTAGATAGAGAGAGTAGTGTAGAGACATTACCAAGTTCTTTTCTAGAATTCTCTTAGATCCAAGGCTTTTGCTTGTCAATTTCTAATCGACATATGTACTCCCAAGAATAATTTCTCTTATCAACTTTCCATGTCTGAACTTATTTGTAACATGAAGATTTTTCTCCAGGAGAAAATAGTTTATTTGAAAAGTGATAGAATCCACTTTACAATGTATCTAACTTCTTACCTGTTACGATCGCAAAAAGATTGTTTCCAATAGCTGTTCTAAAACAACGTGATTGTATGATATAGATTGCTGCTCCTTATATACATATGGATGCACGAAGTTTCAAGAGAAAAAATTCACATGTTTATTTCTGTGCATTAGAAGAAATGGCAAAAAAGATATTTTCGTACATTTCGTTTGTCAAGGAATTAGATAACGCGTATGCCAGCTGCTTCTTCATCCCACAGCAATAGACCAGCCTTTGATGAAAACGACACTGGAGTAAGTAAGCCATTTCGGTTCTTATTTTGATGCGCAGAACTGTCATCACATTTTGCCACGATTGTATTGCAAAGAATCGATATTTGAGAAACTGACTCTCTATTGTCTCAAATCACTTACTCGCCGTAAACTTAATGTTTCGTTGCCTTAGCAATTCAAGGCACTCCCTTCTCAGATCGAAAAGGCACGATTGTAATCAGTCGTCAGTTAGTCGTAGGTTAAGTTTGAATTTGTCAATCATCAGGATTCGGATCGACGGTAACTAAACTTCGGTTGCGATCGCGTCCCAGTCATGAAATGTTCTTCAAATATTGATCGTTTCGATACCTACTTTCTACTCATATATGAACAGGGTGGGGTGTGGGTGTAGGTGAGTGTGGTGTGGGTGGGCGTGGGTGTGGGAGTGGGATGTGGGTGTGACTGAGTATCTCATCACCACTCACACCCACACCCTCAAGATCATGCAAATATTCTTTTTCATATTTGTAGAACTATATTTAAAATGTATAATTAATTCATTTTTGAATTCACCTTGATCTTCATTGGTTCTAGTCGAACTAGCAACTAAAAAATCTAATTCATTTTTAAGACGACCTTCGTTTTGTTTTGAAAACTGGACAACTTTCAATGATATACTTTCGATATTTCAATTAACTTTAGATCCATCGTTTTTTCTTTATAAATTTATAAAAAAAAGCTTTGTTTTTTCTCCGTAATTTAGTAGCTGATGTTAGATAATAACTAAGCGAAATTTTTTGTTAAAGATTTTGATCTTCAACTTGAACATCTATAATCAGCAATATTTTTGTTTTCATAGAGGTCTTTGTAATCTTGTTATATGACTAATACCGATTTCAATTGGCTCGAGAACATTTAAACGCTTGTTAGTGTGCCTATTCTTGTTCTGATTGATAATCTTTATCCAAAGAGAATTTCTTTTGCTGTTTCGTTGCTGAATGCATTTATTGTTTTATTTACATCAAATGCCAAACTAAGCCAAAATCAAATCGATATTATATGTGTGTCCAGAAATTACACGAACCCACCAAGCGAGAAGAGGAGGAGATGAATGAGTGGAGGGTGTGGGATATAGATGCCGCTCAACAGAGGACACACTTCCACAGCCACAGTTACAGCCATAGTCACACCCACACCCTATATATGCGTTTATTTTGCTGAGCATACAGCAGGTGCAGGATCTTGATTATTAGTGTAATAAAAATAGAGAAATAATTTGGATCAGATCTGTTTTTTCTTTTACCCACGTGTATCAAGGGAGAAATACTTTTCTACTGATTAATGTTATTCTGATATTTGATATAAGTCAATAGTTGAAGAAATAAATCTTTCTTTCATGACAAACATATGATTACAAGGACAAATCTCAGTTTTAAAAGCTCGTTTTGTTCATGTTTCTTTATTCGTACTTTTCAAAATTATAAAATGATGTTCTTGCTTTCTATCATCGTCGTTCTATGTTGTTTTCAAACAATACATGCACAGAAACCTTGTGGTAAGATTTAGAATTTTGTGTGATACTCCACTAATATTTTGTAGCAATGTTATCGACAGGTGGATCATATTCATTTCGTGTAATGACATACAATATTCGATATGATACAGTAAAAGATGGAAAGAATCAATGGTCTCTTCGCAAAAATTATTTAATTAATCTCATTCGCAATCGTATGCCAGATCTATTCGGTGTTCAAGAAGCTTTGCCTAATCAAATATTCGACTTACAGCATGCATTATCCGCCTATCGTTACTACGGTGTTGGTAAAAATGATGGCAAAAGTAAAGGTGAATTTTCTGCGATATTTTATCGCTTCGATCGATTTGACCTTCTTGACAGTGGAACATTTTGGCTTTCGAAAACACCAAAAATACCAGGCAGTAAAGGATGGGATGCAGCTGGTACACGTACATGTACATGGGTCAAATTACGTGATCGATACAGCCTTCAGATATTTTACCATTTTAATACACATTTTGATAGTACAGGTAGAACTTCTCGACTTGAAAGTGCTCGTCTCATTTTAAGTCAAACAAGAGCCATAGTTGGATCTTCAACACCAATCATGCTGACGGGTGATTTTAATGCGTCTCCACATTCAGACAGTTATCGTACTTTCATCACCAATACAATTTTTAAAGATAGTAAAAATGTTTCGGAAAAATCTCATTGTGGTCCAGATAGTACTTTTTCTACGTTTATCGTTGGCAATCCAATGGGGAAACAAATCGATCATATATTTGTAACATCACAAGATTTTAAAGTATTACAGCATGGAACTTTAACAGATTCAAATAACGGATATTATCCATCAGATCATCTACCTGTTCTAGCTGAAATTATGTTCAAAAAGATCGTTTCTGGTTGATAGAAAATCTTCTATTTAATATCTATCTGTAAGATTAATTTTTTAAAGGGTATAATATCAGAACTTTCAAATAAAATATTCATTGCTTAGAAAGTACAAGTTTTATACGGAATAGAACATTATAAGAAATCATTTATTTTTTCATTGCAAACAAGAGTTAGGTACCGGTAATTTTGGTATCCATTGAGGATCGAATAATGTCGGAGGATTGACACCAAAACATGCAGATCCTTGTAAAGTGTAAGGTTCCATACATAGTGGTACTGTGATAAGGAGAAAAATGTGCGTCACCAACCAGCCAAGAGGTGCTGGTAGCAGCATTGCCAAATGTGTTTCTATGCAACAAACAATATCGTGTAAAAAGAAGAAAGAAAATGAAGGCACAATGAACTGTGGATCATTGAAGGCCAAAAGAACAGCATGAACATGAAGAAGTCTACTAACGATAAATGTTGTTAGAGCTACTATCATCGGAAAAGATAAGCATGACAGAACGAGCTTGAATATAGATTCTTTGAAAATAGTGCTTATTAACCAGTTATATCGTTGGCCCCAAAATTTGCATAATGATGGGTGTGAGTGTGAGTATGGGTGTTGTTGTGAATCTTCTCTTCACCATCATCCACACCCTTAACAGAAAAACAAAGAAAAGGTACTCTTTTCCAGCGATGATGACTGTTCGTGTGGGTGTGGGTCTCCTTTCCACTAATACGCAACCACGCACACATTCACATATTCAAAAGTCGAAAAAACAGAAAATTTCGTTTCATATTGATGAAGATTTTGATCGATGGAAGCTTGAATGAAAAATCGGACCTTATATTCAGATTTCTGGCTCTCGATAACCTGTAGCAAAAGCTCATCAAAACACCCAAAATCCTGAAAATAGAAAGGCTCCTTTCTAATTGGTTCGGGCAGACAAACAAACAAACATACATATATTTGCTCATGTAACACCCTTTCTTTCAGAAGAGAAAATAATAATAATTGCTATTGTACAATCTATTCATTTGCTAACAGACAAGCGATATAGTAATATGGAGGCATAATTTTTCTGAGATGCTCTTCGAAAGATGAATGCTGAATTAATATGTGAAGAAAAATTTTCATGTATTTAGTTTTGAATTTCGTTATGATACTTACAAAAATGTTGATCAAAGTGAATTTAAGTTCTTGTTCGAACGCATTGTAGCCTTATATAGATAACTAATATAATCCGATATGACAACAATTGTCTAATTAGTTCAAAATATGATTAGGATGAGGCAAAAATAAAAACAAGCTTACAAGGAAACATTCCAACGTGTCGGAGCACTTTTACGTTGGGACGTAGTACTTGTTGTAGACCTTGGTGAGATATACTTACCCTGATAAAAAGTTCGTGTCAGTGGCTTGTTTTTCAGGAGATCGAACGGGGTGTGGGTGTGGGTGGGTGTGTGGATGTGAGTATGGGTATGTGAGGTATGGGTGTGGATTTGGATTTGGATGTATTTTATATCCACACACACATCCACACCCACACCCACACCCACACCCGACATCCCACACCCTAGTTTCTTCCCTTCTTCTTTTAGTTCTATTAATATTTATTCATCAAATATTTAACCGAGAATTAATTGCTGATCCGCAACCTGAGAAACGATTATGGTGTGTTATTCGATTTCGATATACATGGTTACAAACATATGATAGTATTATTAACTTTAAGCTGATGTACATTGCATCAATAAGTTATATTTTGGATTTTTTACCTAAAACAGCAATATTTCTTATCTTTATTCTCTTTTCTCACCTGTTTTATAAACTATCTATCAAAACAGAAATAAACTCTTTGCAATTTCAAATAGACAAGATAAAATGGATGGTTTCATCGATGATACCATCTGTAAACGTTAGATCAATCGGTGTATCATTTTTATGGCATATATTCGTGTTTTCATATATAAAAAATTCGGTTTGCACTAAAAATATTTCTTCTAAGACTGACTGTTTCGATTTTAGGTAAAATAAAATTGGTTTTTTTGTTGTGACCAACACAACGAAAACTTTGATAACTGATAAAATGCGACAGACGGATGATTTGATGGTTTTGAAAGTTACTGAACCTATCACTATTACATGTTTATTCGTAAGAAAACATCTGAAGAAGTGAATATAAAGCAAAAAGTGGAATATCGGAATTATTTAAAGTCGAGAATACCGAAAAAACCCAAAGTAACTAAATAAAAACCGTGTTTGTTGTTTTGCCATATTGGAAAAAGGCTACAGTTTGGGATTGAAGTCAATAGTAATAAGTTTTAACAGTATTCCTACACTTTATCTTTATAAATAAAAACTGAGAATCTTCTTCTAATACAAGAGAATCAACCAGCTCATTTGGTTGAAATTCGATGGAGATAAACAATTTTTTTTGTAGGTTATTTCTGGGACACTGTATTTAACACAAGACAAAAAATAATATTCTTCAATGAATTTAAGTTTAGTTTTTAACCTTGTTTTTCGAAGTTTTAATATAAATGTATTCAAAAAACAAAGAGATTTAACAAGAATTATAACAAATCGATTTCAATTGATAAATATAACAATAGAAATGATGATAATATTTTCTAATCTAATGATATTCTGATCAAATACATATTACTTTCGAAATTTAAAATATTATTTCTCATTAATAAAATATTTGAGATGTTTTCTTTAATATTGATTCAAAAATTGTGTAGAATCAAAATCTATGAGAAAAATCAAATGAAATAGAAAAAAGGCTTTCATATACATCTCATCATCAATAAGTTATCATTATTGTTTTATAATATATTTTATCGGCTATGAAAAAACACATTGACTATAATAGAAGATCCCACGTCATTCTCTTATGCTCGAGTAGATAAATGTTTCAGATAACTCTTTTATTAGATTTCTCTTTATTAAGTAACAATAATTAAAAAGTTATCTCAGAAAACTAGGTCAGCAAGAAAGATTTGAAAGGATGTTTCAGGATGAAAACGATGCAGAAATCATTATCGCTTCAATTTCTAAATGAAAAGTCTGCAAATCAACACCTTTTCGATTAGATATATTGATTAAAGTTACAATTTGATAATTAGTTTAGTAATTAACAGAGAAACTTCTACCATCTCCGAGGCATCACTCTTGCAAGGAGTCTTCTGTTATGCAGTAATCCTGAGTGATAATAAAAGGGATTTGGATTACAATTGTTTGAAATAAGATAATTTTCTTTTTATAAATATTAAATAGTTTTAGTTTTAGTTTTAGTTTTTTTAAGTAGAATTCAAAAAGTTTCTTTTCAACTCGATTCATCTTTAAACAACTTAGGTGTGGGTGTGGATGTGGGGTGTGGGTGTGGGTGCTGCTCTGCTCTTAACTCACACCCTCACCCACACCCACATCCACATCCACACCCACACACCCACACCCCACCCCACCCACACCCACACCCTTATTAAAGTATTGATTTTTAGCAATTGATCAATTCTGGTTAACTATTACTCGAACATTTCGATCATCCATTAAACGTAGTGCTTTTGAAGGTGCGATAAAAAAATGATGATTTCCAATCATTAACTACACGATTACTATTAGGAAATGTTTCATGAGTATATTTAGTTAAAAATAACATAAATTAAGTTAGTTTAATTTTTATTTTCAGTCGTTTTGGACGGAGACGTTTAATTCTAGATTTTTATATAACGCTGATAAAAGTATGTTTTGTGCTGAAAATAATACTAAACAAATGAAAATGGAAGAAATATTATGGTATTAGTGGAACAATTGTAGAATCTTTAGGTAGATATAGGATATTTTATTCGTTCATTTCTTGTTCATAGTCATTCACGTTATGTCTATGCTTGTCAATGAAATTCACATTTACAATAGAAGCATTTTTCGTCGTAATCTTCAAACAAATCATATTAATGATGATCGTTATATATTTTTATGGAGGGATAATCAAGTAGCATATCTATTTACTTTTTTTTTTCGAAAGATAATTTCTAATCATATCTTTTAGATATGTCCTGCTGAAGTAGTTGATCGATGTAATCTTGGTTTAATTCCATCATCTGAACTAAGTTGACCTATTGCATGTCGAACTCTTCGATCTGAAGATAGTCGATTTCATGTACATAATGTTATGAATAAGAAAAGAAGAAATATATAATCACAATGAAGTAAAAAAGTTCGATAACGTATTGAAACTATTATACAAAATATTCATCATGAAGAAAATAATTATAAATGTGTAAATAGAACATATTGAACGAGTTAAACCTTATCGACCTCATTTAGATGATAATTGTTGTTTATTTATTATTAACTAAAATATCTTCATCCGCATGAGAAAAAAATTTTCAGTTTATTAAATGTTATTATTAAACTGTCTGTTTAAAAATATAATATCTATATGAAAAATTCGTACATGTACAACTGCAGTATTCATCTTTTATTGGATGATATCTCTTTAAAAAAATGTTTTAAAATTTTATTACTTTTATTGATTAATTTGATTCACAATACCGAATAATTGAATCATTAAAAATATTATTTTCTGAATGACTTTCCATCCAATGATAATGATCGCGAAGCCACACTGACTATTAAACAGTATCGAACCTTTGCTGGTCAAATGAAGAATTGTATTTTACGTATAATTCAACATAAATGTAAACTTTGAGCACATCTCTTTTTGTTTATTATAAAACAAAGTTTAATTAGCTGAGCGAGAATATTCGTACTTAATTTTATGTAGGAAATTTTTATGTAGTCTCTTTCTTTAAAATAAATCCTTAACGGTAAAAAGCCGTATGTTTTTAGAATCTTTTCAAATTTTACGACAGAAAACTGACTAAAAAACTGAATTTCTTATGAGAAATTTCAATATATTGACGGTGAAGGTGAACCTAAAGCAACGATGAGTGAGAATAAAAGTAATTCTTCAAATATTAATCATTCAAATATCGATAGAGGGAGTCAGTTACTGATTATTTAGATGATTCTTACATGAACAAATTCGATTAAATAGTTTAAAAATTTATAATTGTTATTTAATTGAATGAAACTTGAATTTTTTGTTTTAATGTATTTAGAAAACTTGACAACGCTAGAGGCTACATGGATATGATATTGATTATGAAAAATGCATGACACCATAGTACCATCAATGTTTCTTTTTTCTTTCTATTCATGGCTAATCTATATTGTTCTTCTATGATTTGAAAAATATTCTGATTATTTTCTTTTAATGATATACTAGTTTACTTTATTTTTTTTTTCTTCAAGATTTAAATATAAAAATCTAATCTCTCCTAGTTGTACGTTCATTATGGTAATAAAATTTATTAAAATAAATGAAATGATAAATAAATTCGTTTTAGGGATTACTTGATATAATACGAAATCTTCGTCCCACAAAACAAAATGAACTACGTATATTACTTCTAGGTCTTGATAATGCTGGCAAAGTATAAATTTTAATTTCATTTATAAATAAACTTACAAAAAAAGAATCTTTTTTAGACAACATTACTTAAAGTTCTTGCTTCAGAAGATATTACAAATATAACACCAACACAAGGTTTTAATATTAAAAGTGTGCAATCAACTGGATTTAAACTTAATGTTTGGGATATTGGTAAATATTGTCATAAATTTTATTTTCATTTAATCATTTTATTAAATAGGTGGTCAAAGAAAAATACGTCCATATTGGAGAAATTATTTTGAAAATACAGATGTTTTAGTATGTAAAATATTAATTTTTTTTTTTGCAAAAATTCTATTTAATTTTATTTAGATTTATGTTATTGATAGTTCTGATCGAAAACGTTTTGATGAAACAAATCAAGTATGTATTCATTTAAAATTCATATGAATATCGAAATAGTGTTGTTTTTTATTTGTTTCTAAAAAGATAACATAGTATAAATTGATTCAGTAATCGTTCGAGTTAAGCAATATCAAAGGTAGTGATAAAGTTTTTTTTTTCTTTTTTTCACCTATCCAACTTGTAAGTTATCAGATTTTCATTTTGTAAAATACTTCATTCGATAATCTCTTGTCGATTGAATAGAATATTTGAAATATGTATTAGAAAGACAGATAGATTATATTCTCTTTCGATCATATGTAAATCTACATTTAATACTCGTCATAAAAAATATTAGTAAAACACTAAGATAATTTTCATTTTAATACATTTAATTTATGTTCGATATTACAGTAATCTCTTGAATCATATACTTAGAAAAATTAGTTAATTGATCAAGATTGATTTCATTAGTAGTTTTTATTTTGTAATAGGAATTATTTGAATTATTAGAAGAAGAAAAATTACATGATGTACCATTACTTGTTTTTGCTAATAAACAAGATTTATTAAATGCTGCTAAAGCATCAGATATAACTGATGGTTTATCATTACATCAAATTCGAGATCGACCATGGCAAATTCAAGGTTGTTCAGCTTATACAAAAGAAGGTGTTAAAGTAAGATATGATCTTGTTTTTTTTCTTTTACATCTAAATGATATTTTTTCTTCAGGAAGGTCTTGAATGGGTATCAAAAACAGTTACTAAAAATAAAAAATAGATAAAATCAAAAATTTATCATCTTCTTTTTGTGTGTGTGTGTGTGTGTGTATATCAATTATTTATTTGCTTCTATGATTTGTTTTATAGAAAAAGAAATAGCATAACAATTATTTATTGAGCTACGTATAATCAATGCATAGTTGAACAATATAGTTCTTCCTCAAGTGAAAATATACATATTTTATTTGTGAAATTGTTTTTTTTTTTCTTTGTCTTTATTGTTACCGAGTGTGAGGGACATATTTTCAACGATGCTAAATATGAATAAAACCTTATGTTGTGGCTTTTTATGTGTGTGTGCTAATTTTCTTTAAAAAAAATGTTTAGGAATGAATTTATCATTTCTCTTTTTCTGTTTTTGTTTTCGATATAAAAAAAAAGTATTAGCAACAAAACTAAACTAAAGTGTTGCATAAATATTGATAAGTGAATCGAAATACTTTGATCTCTTAGATGTATATAAAGAATGTCAAAATGATTTTAAAATTGTTGATATCAATTTGAATCAGAGATGTCCATCGCGGTTGAAAACTGACCGCTGCCGCGCCGCAACGATAAAAGAAAAAAGCTAACGCGCCGCTGCCGCGACGCCACCAAAAATAACCATGCCGCGATGATTGTTAGAATAATGTTGTGAATTTTACGATCTGTGACTGTTCAGGACTTGAGCTGTTGTCACCAATCGATAAGATTCGTTGAATCTTATAGTTTTTGCACTTGCAAACATTGAAATTCTGTTCGAATTCATGCATTTTTGCATTGTTCTCCAAAAAACCTACCGCTACCGCGCCGCTGCCGCGATAGTTAGTTAAAAAAACGACCGCTGCCGCGCCGCACCAGCAGCGGCGCGGTGGCGGTAGCGGCAGCGATCGCGCCGCGATGGACATCTCTGATTTGAATATATCAAAATAAATGATTAAGTATTTAAGAAATAGTATAGCTCATATGAAATAGTATAAATTCGATTTGTTGTCTTCTATAAAACGATGAGTATGAACAATTTTTTGATTGCTTACGTATGCTTTCCTTTTTTGTTTATTCTAACTAAATTTTAGAATGTTATAAAAATTATAATGATTAACATTATCTTCAAGTATTTTTCTATACATTTTATGTAATTTCTCATTGTATACAAAAGATTTTTAAAAATTTTCATAATACAAGGAAATAATAAACTGAGTACAAATAATTTTTCAATGTAGTAAGATTGAATCATAGATGAATTGTTATTTATTGCAATATTCTTTGTGCAATAATCTATGTTACATTACTTGACAAATAGATATGTCTATTTCTTTTTTTTTTGTTTGTTTGTTCGAACTTTCAAGTTTCTTTTCTAAATAATGGCCTTATTTGAATGACTTTATTGTTGCCTGTTCTTTAAACAATTAAAAATGAAAATTTATTTATTTTTGAAAAGGCAATTTCTATACAAACGATTGAATTGTTTATCTTCGCTAGAGGAATAACAGATCTGTAATAGTATTGATCTATTTAAACAGTTGTTATGAACTAACAGACCTAAAGTTAATAGTTGTTGCAAGACTTTGAATGAATTTTATTGTGCGACTTCAACGAAAATCTTGCAAAAATTATAGAATATAAAACGTAGAATAACAGATTTTACAACACTAACTTGATCGATAACAATCAGATAAGTGCTATCATCAATAAAATATGTTAGATAATTTTATGGCATGACTTTATATCGATTTAGACAGAAACATGTAACTTGACAGAAATAAAGAAGTATGAAAATAAAATCGTACATTAATGGTGACACAGTAGCTCCATTAATATAATCATTGGGGCTCTAAGTTTTAGTGTATAGATCTATGCTGTTGGTCACATAAGTATAGTCAATGGATATGAATATAATCGAGTTAGAAAAAGTCATACTCAAATATTGGCTACATATGTATGTTTTATTTGTAATAAGGTAATACATTATGTAAAAATAAATTGAATTAGAGACTTTAATCCTTTATTAATAACACAAAGTTCTAAGGTTTATGAATTTTTCTAAAACAATGAGGAAATATCATGAAGTTGAACAGGACGATATTTTATGTTCATACAAAATCGTGTTGTTGAATACTACGCATAGCTGCATATAAGTCTTGATGTTAGCTTACAGGAACCACGATTTTGCGTATAACTTTTATATGGTCTTGTCTAAATGTATGAGGATCTTTGATGGCTCTTTTTGTTCGATTTATCGACTTGAATTGTCTCAGACTGATACCCATAACTTTGCAATCTCTATATGGCACCATACCTAAGCCAGCTGAAGTTTTGTCTGAATTTCTTTTTCACGATCTTTCATATTCTTCATTCATATGATTATATTACTACATATCGATTAGTCTTTTTTGAATCTCTTTAGAAGATGCTCGAGTTGTACTGTTGAGATCATGGACTCAAATAACATTATTGCTTCATTTGCGAAGCAACTTCCAAAAAGTTTATGGGTAACTTGTTAAAATGACATTCATCACATCATATCAAAAGAATTTTGTCTACAGTTTAGTTGTATTGAAACTGATCAACTCGTAGTCTTCATCAACTTTTTGTTTGAATAAGATTTTAGCAGAATTGTATTCAAACATACTGTAGTAAATTGAAATCAAATTTATTCCATTTTATCGATTCCTTGTTTTTTTTTTTCTTCCGATGTACGATTTCAAACATACATTTTATTAATCAAACATATATTTCCCTTTACTTTTTTTCCACAAATGCACAAAATAAATTCTAATAATACAAAAAAAAACCGATTGAGCACAATAAACAACCAGGGAAGACACAATTTTTTTTTTCTTGAATAAAAAATAAATAAATTTGCTGTTTAAAATAAGAAAGAAAAAAGGCACAGGGATTCACGAGTACAACTGTAAGAAAGATTGCATCATTGTACAAATATCCCAAGAAAACCAAAACCAAATTTCTAAATAAATGATGAAATCAAAAATAATTTGAAAAATAGATAAAGACAAAAAAAAAAGAAATTTTTCAATAAGGAATTTTGTTTTGTTGAAATTGAATATAATCATAAATACGTGTTCTTAAACTGTGTGCACAACGATTAATAACTTCATGCATATAACGAGCTGCTTCAGTTTCACTTGAATCAGGTTTAAGACGAGCATTAAATTGTTCTAATGTATGACCACGAAAACATGGCAATTCAGTATCTAACATTAATGCAACAAGTGTTATAAAATGTTGACGATAAGGTCTAGAATACAGAATAGTAAAATAAAATAAATCATACATATTTATTATTATATGACTCGGATATAAAATTTAATTTTGAGATTATCTCCAATAGTTTTCGGGCAATTTTTATGAATAATCTATGAAGCTATCTGGACACATAATGATGTTTGCGTATCTTATGAGGAAATACCTTGCGTTGATATGATGCTCCAATCATTCTAGAGGACCTGTTGAAGCTAGAAGAAGCTCAGAAGGATTATAGTGCAGTGTAACAGCCATAATTCTACATTTCAAACTTATTAAGTTATCAAATAGCATAAGAAATATTAAGATAATAGTAGTTTACATAGTCTACAAGGACAATCTAATGCACATCGATAAAGCTTTCGATTGACATGTAATATACTTATGCTTTACCTTCATCTTTAGTAGTAATAGAAATACTATATAAAAGAAAAAAACTGTTTCAATTTGATTTTTTTTTCGTTAAATATCGATAGACTTATGCGTAGTCCTTCAGTTGAGAAAAAAGAAATTTTCTCATTAATTATCAATGACAGACAAATTCTAAATTATCAAAAGAATCGTGTTCTATATTTTTAGACTTTTGAAGTTTCAATCATTCAAAAAATGAAAAACAAATCTTTTCCTCACCTGAAGTAGTAAAAAATTATTTTTCAAATAGAACTTATGGGGAGATTCGCATCTTGATCTTTAAAAATCTCCTAAACGATAAGGTATCGAAGTGTAAAATTTTTTATTAATGCATTCCATTAGTCAATTATTGAATGCAAACTTTCATCTATCGATTATTCTACTCTATCTATTTCGGAACACACTTTCTTACCATCTTTTACTTAATCCTCTAGAAATGCAGTAGCTCATAAATAAATAAAAAACGAGATACTATGGATGTACGGTCTATTAGCGAGGGAAATTTCAAATTTTTATCTTTGTTCTTTTCATCAAGCTTGAAATCAAAATAAAAATATCCTTTTACCTCAATGCTAAATAACCTTTAATACATAATTCTTTGAACCATAAAAATGCTGGAGCTGTTAAATCACCCATAATAAGAATCATTTCAGCAGTTAATTTAATATCTGGTTCAAATCTCATATTTCCACCAGGTGATGATTCAAACATAAAACCAAAATCTAGAAAATGAAAAATAATCAATAATATTCTAAAAATAAAATATTAAATTACAAACCAATATGAATAATATGTCCTTCATCATCGAGCCTAAAACAAAAAAAATATCAATAAAATATATTTCGATAACAATCATAATTAATTATGAATAACGAACATAATATTTCCATTATGACGATCTTTGATTTGTAATAAAAACAGTGCTACTGAATAAGCAGCCATACTTATTACAAAATTTCGACGTGCCTATATAATCATTAATAAACAAAATTATTCATAGAAAAAAATAAAATATTTCTACTTTTTGAAATTTAATTGAATCTTCTTTGCCATAAACATGACGAAAATAATCAAATAGACCAGCTTCTGTATTTCTACCAATATCTTCACGTGAACGAGAATTTGGAACACATTCAATAACACCACACTAGAAAAAATTTTCTAATAAATATTAAATAATATATATATATACACTTACTCCAGGACTTGTTGCTATAACTCGATATGTATATAAATATAATTCTAATCCTTCTTGTTCAAATATATTATGAAATAAACGCATTAATTGTAAAGCTAATATATCCTTTAATGACCAAAAAATAAATAAATAAATTTGTTAAATTCGAATAGAAATATTTAAACAAAAAAAAAATATTTCGATTTTACTTGTCGAACATCATCACCAACTTTAAATATAGCCATTTGTGAATATTCAGTACTAAAATCATGCATAAATTCATAATCAGGATCAGCACAACGTTCAACTTGTTCAATACCAACAGTTTGAACACGAAATGTTGCTCGATATGGTGCTTTAGCAGCACTAAGATTTTGAAAGAAAAAGAAATTTTTTTGTTTTTTAAAGATTTTATTGATTTATTTTGTTTTTCACCTTTGCATTGGTGCTCCACTTTTTAGGTCTAATGATATTAAAATTGCTTCTGGATTTGATGGAAGATAAACACCAGTTGGTACTTCAGAACCGATTTCACGTAAAGCCTTTGCACAAGCTAATAAAAAGAAAAAAGAAATCGATAAATTAAAGAACTATGAAAAAGTTTTATATTACATTAAATATTATTATGAGAGATGTCTGAATATTCTCTTCGCAAGTAGAGAAAATGCATTACAAACTACGTTTTAATGTTTTATTTAATAAAATCCTCCCCTTTCCCTCTTTCCCGACCTAAAATTTTCAGTTTTTTTGTTTTTTATGTAGATATCTTCTATCGAATGAGCACATTGTAAGAAGACTAAACCACTTTTTTTTTATGTATTAAAATTTCGACAAAAAAAGAAACACTCGATTTTGTGCTAAAAAGTGCAACTTTCTTCGCGTTAGGGGTGGTCATTTAATGTTACTTTAAAAAATAATGATAAATGGATCCTTTATCCTTATTTTCTAAAGATAAATGATTCCTTTACCATTATTTTCTAAAGATAAATGATCCTTTATCTTTAAAAAATAAAGGTAAAGGAATCATTTATTTTTATAAAATAAAGGAAAAATAAAGGAATAATGCGATATTGTTTTTCGAACGAAATAGGGCTAAAAGTGTTCAAGGATTATTGGAACTTGCTTTGGAGAACATTTTTATAATTGAACGAATCTGTTTTGACAGAAATAAAATGTCGAACGCGCAAAATAAATTGCAGGTTTTTCATTAATATTTAGTGGATTTTAGCTAGAAAAATAGAAATTGAATTAAAACTAATATCATATTTTTAATCAGCATAAAAAAATAAGCAAACTTATGAATGTTTCGAATGCTTTTTAGATATTTCGATTTTTATCGAAAAATTTGCCCTGGTACCCCTCAGGATTCTGGGAACAAAAAAGTAGACTTGACGAAGATGTAGTTATAATCTGTTAACACATACTCATTATGTGTGCCGCTATCATTTTACAAGTTTAGGGCATGTTGGTGCCTGTCGAATTCCATTTTTGATGAAGTCCACTTTTTTGTTTCCAGAATCCTGAGGGGTACCAGGGCAAATTTTTCGATAAAAATCGAAATATCTAAAAAGCATTCGAAACATTCATAAGTTTGCTTATTTTTTTATGCTGATTAAAAATATGATATTAGTTTTAATTCAATTTCTATTTTTCTAGCTAAAATCCACTAAATATTAATGAAAAACCTGCAATTTATTTTGCGCGTTCGACATTTTATTTCTGTCAAAACAGATTCGTTCAATTATAAAAATGTTCTCCAAAGCAAGTTCCAATAATCCTTGAACACTTTTAGCCCTATTTCGTTCGAAAAACAATATCGCATTATTCCTTTATTTTTCCTTTATTTTATAAAAATAAATGATTCCTTTACCTTTATTTTCTAAAGATAAATGATTGGAGAAAAAGGGTATCATTTACTTTTTTAAATAAAGGATCATTTATCTTTAGAAAATAAAGATAACGGATTCATTTATCTTTATGCTTTATTATAAAGGAAAGTAAAGATAAAGGGTCACCCCTACTTCGCGTTTATCTCAAAACGAGATTTTCAAACAAAAAATTGAAGTTTTTCTTCTTTTTTTTCTGTAAAACCGATTGAGCTCAAACTTTTTGATAGGAACTTCGAACAGATCGAATTTTGTCTTTTTTTTTGTTTCGAAAATATTGTACCGATAAACTTTTGTACGTTTTACAAAATTAGCAGCATCCAAAAAAAAAGAAAAGCTTTTTCTTTAATGATTTTTGATAATACCTCCTGTGTTTTACTTCTTCTGAGTCTTAGGAACAATATTTTTCAAAGAAAATGAACAAGACAAACCTAGATTTGTTTCTAGTTGCTACAGAAAAAATTTCAACTCTGAAAAATGGAATATGAGGGGAAAACTTCAAGGCATTTTGTGCCTTTGACCTGCCAAAATTTCTCGGGTGAAAGCATTTGGAAATTTTGAGTCTATAACAACTTTTATCCTTCTCATCAAGTCATATTCACCCTGAAAGTTTCAAAAATTTTCACTCAACCGTTCTGAAGAAACCTCGAAAAGCGAGAGGAGTCTTCTCAAAGATTAAACTTATAACAGTTGATCAGACAGTAATTAGACCAAATGTTTATTCATTTCTCGGTCTTTTTAAAGAGCCTGCCAAATTTGACACGCTAAAGTTCTCAAAAGACTAAAACATGAATAAATATCTTATCGATTTTTTTAAAATTCTTTGATCTTTGATTCATACCTTGTTTACGATCATTTCCCTTTGGATATGGTTTAATTATTTCTGATACTTTAGTTAGTTTATCTGAATATGTAAAAACACGTTCATAAAATTTTTTTGCATCAGATGTAAAATTAATTTCAATTTGTTGAGCTATGGGTTCAAGTTTTTTTTTCATTTCATCATCTGGTGTTGTTTCATTTTTATATGTATTTGTTCGTATATTCCAAATAAGTTGATGTGCTAATAAATTTGATTTTTCTGATAATGCTAAGATTAGACGACGTACAAAACCCATCTAAAATAAAACATTATATAAATACTTAAAAATTTATTCATTTTGTTTTTTTTTTACTTCATCATAACGAACAGCTTGTACCAATTGAGGAATATATAAAATAAGTGCTTCAGATTTTGTTATACAAAGTATACGTGATGCAAATTGTATAGTATATGAATTAGCTACTTGATTAAGTCTTGCACTAGCAAAATAAGAAAGTGCAGTAACAGGATCAATCGATGCCCAAGTAAGAATAATAGATGTCTAAAAATTTATATTTATTAAAATTTGTTTTTATTTTATATATATATATTCTATTTACTTCACATTGACGATCATTTTCTGATGTAACTGTAAAAATACTTAAAGCATCAGGAATATGTCGAACTTGTAATGGATTAGATTTTACAAGTTGTTGAATTTCACTACGTAAGGAATCTTTTGGAATACTAAAATTTAAAAAGCAAAAAATTCAAACATTTATTTATTTATTTTTTATTTGATTATTTAAAATTTTAAAATTACGCATAATAAAAACTAATAGCTAAATCAGTTGAAATAGACCAAGCTAAACGTCCATATTCTCGCCATGTTTTATTTGAAAAACCATTCATATCATATAATTTCCAATTTCTATATGTTGATTGTATATTTTGATCAATTTGTAGATCAGCACGTCCTAATGGATTATGAAATGTTTCCAAACGTTCAATTTCATAAGCCTTTAAAATAAAGAACTTAATTTTAATAACTATTTAATAAAAAAATTCAATTTAACTTACAAGTAATGTAAGAAGTAGATTACGTTTTTTAAGTAAATCTCGAGATAATAGTCGTGTACCCTGAGTTTTATCAGTATATTTTGCTGATCCAGCTAATGAAAAAAAAAAGCAAACACAAATTAGAATACTTTGTTTTTTTTTCAAAAACAAATATTTCAATAAAGTAAAGCAATAATTTACAAAGTTAAATGGGCATTTAAGCATAACTACCTACCTCGTAAAGATGATTCACGATGGATAGCTTAGTAAATAAAGAAAAAAACAAAAAATATCAATGCAATTTATCATAATGGAATTTTCCTAAGTGCAAATCATTGCTGAAACATTAACTTTCGACTTTAAATTCAGCTTATAGACACATTTCATTTAAATGTTAATAAACCTTCGTTCGTAGGCTATTATAGATGCAAAATCTTTTCAGCTTGTCGTAGTGTCTCCTCGAAATCTACTCGTAGCCATAATATGAAGTCGAATGATATCCAATAATTGAGTATGTTTACTCGTCAGAACATTTAAGCTCATATTTTCCTGATAAGTAAGACTACATAGCTTTAATTATGAAAAAGTTTCATGATGTTTAGAAGTCTGTACAATCCTATCTCTCATATATCTATACTAAATACTTAAATTAAATCATTACCAGATTTTCGACTGAGTGTCGATTGTCCACCAACACCAGCAACAACTCCACCACCACCAGCTAATGAATTAATCCATCCTGTTGGTGCTCCAGTTCTTGATGAACTATCACTTCTATCATAAATATAGTTTCCATTTGTTATTACATTATCTATATCAGCTAAATAAAGACAAAAAAAACTTAGAACTCTTAATGATGAATAATAAAAATAACCTGTTATGTTTGTATCATTACAAAATTTTTTTTCACCATGAACTAATGAAAAAAATCGAATTAATCTACGAATATCATTTCGTAATTCATTTTGTGATTGAGTTGGACAATGATGACGAACACTATTATATTCAAATTTTTTTTTTGTTTCTTTTTAATCAAACAAATAAAAACGTTATTTTTTTTTTACTTACGTAAAATAATCAAATGCTGTATGATAAACTTTTTCTCGAAGTAAATATTTACTTATACCATTAGCTAAATAATCACTTTGTACAAGATAAAGTGCAAGATATAAAATTCGAAAACGAAGACCAACAGCACTAATATGTTTTGTCATTGGTGCTCGAGGATTTTCTAATATTAATGAAAGTGATTTATGTAATAAATCAACAAGCATTTCCATTTCAATATCAGCTTTATGCATACATAAATAAACACGTTCTTCAATAAACTATTATATACAAAAAAAAGTCATAATAACAATATTACAAAAAAGAAATAATAAATGATTACTTTAAAAAATAGTCGATGTGGATTAACAGATGGTGGTCTTGGTTTTAATTCTTCTTTTTCTGATGGTGCAAGTGGAGATGGTTCTGGTTTATCAATTGAATATAAACCTTGACGATCACTAATAACTTTCTCCCAAACTTTATATATTTCTTCAACAATCTATATATTTGAATTAAATATATTTTATTCAAAAAAAAAAAAAAGAATATAGATAAAATTACTAATAATTCAAGTTCAGGTCGACCAACTATTGCCCAAGACCAACAATCTACAGCAGCTTCCATTACAGATGTTGTAAACATTTTAACTGGTAACCATGTTAATGAATGAACCATATCTCGATCAAGAACATTTTCTAGAAAAAAAAAAAATCATCCATAATAAATAATTAATTAATTTAATTAAATACCTTTTGGTGTATCATTTCCATAAGGTCTAGTATTCATTGTTGTAAATGTCATTTCATTTTCATTATCATCTATAATTCAATAATTGATTTAAAAAATATTATAAATATTCTAATTCTTACCCATATGATCTATATTATGAATTAACATAGCTGTTAATTTAAAAAGTGCATTACGAAAATCACTATCAACTAAATAAATTGAAATATATATATATATATTAAAAATAAATTCAATGTATTAACTTACAAATAGCAATACGTTCTTCAAAATCTAATGCAATACCTTTATCATTAACAGGTGCAACAATAGACATTCGACGACGACGTTGTTGTAATGATTTAAATTTATCAAGTGAACTCATTCGATTATGAATTGCATGTTCCATATCATCTTTTACTTGTTTTAATGCTGTTCGATAATCATTACGAACAAGTCCTTCAACCTAGGAATTAAAATTTATTAAGAAAATATTTTGTTTGTTTTTTTTTAATAATATTACGTACAAATCCAACAGCTGCATTTCGTTCACTTAATGATATCATATAATCAGCAAAATCTGTTCGATAATATAATTTACTTCCACCAGATCCTGACTAAAATTATTTTTTTTACGAAAAGAAAAAAACATAAAATGAAAATCAATATTAAAAAAAAAATAAATTTACATTAGCATCAACTGTTTTTGAATATGTACTTAAATATTCCCACATAACCTATGTAGATATATATATATATATAAATATGATTATTGAAAAAAATTTAAATTAAAACTTACATGTAAACCTTTATGTTGACGAACAGCATCAGAATTTCTTTTTCCTTGTTCAAGTTTAAACATATATTGCTAAATGAAATAAATTACAAAAATATTTTAATTATATAAATCTTCAGTGAAAAATTTTGTTCGTGTCATTTAGATTAATTCTCATAGCTTAATATTCATGAAAAGATATGTACGAATGATTGAGTCTCAAAAACCTTTAATCTCATTTTATAAAATTTTAATATTTTCTTCACATGACATTCTTTACCAATAAAGTCGTAAACAGTCCAAGATTACCATAGCTTTATCGTACATGTTTAGGCTGGTGCAAAGCTGTACGTTAACACAAATATACCACTGTCACTGGTAGTACGATGCACTAGTAGGTGATACATCATCAACAGGGACGGCTGGGAAAGGGTATCCTTCCCCCTGCTTTGAGAATTCTGGCTCAGATTTTCTCCTAATTTAGAGAGATTATTAAAGAGTTTTCTCCGATTTTAGAAAAGTATAATCGGACGAATGTTTATAAATTTTGAGAAATATTTTAGGCTACTTTCTCCGATTTTTGGATACCTCCCTGTTCTGACCGCTTTGCACCGCCTCTGATCATCATCATTGCATCCCTAGAGTCGGCAAAATTAATTTATTTATTCTCGGTATTCTGTTATAAATATAACCTAGACATTGAATATCTGTTTAGTACTTTTAAATATTTAGGTTTTAGAATAGTTTTAAATTATATTACGTAACATTTCACTAGAACATCATAAGTAGTATCGACTTCAAAAGATTAATTTGGTATGATTGATTAAATGTATGCGTTAAATTTTATGTTAGTAAATCTTGAATACTTACTTGAATACATGATTTAACTAATGTCTGTGATATCATTAAAGCTTGTTCGGTGAACATGCGACCAAAATCAACAAATGCATTGAAAAGTTCCTATTTAATTATATAAAGAGAAAGTTTTTTCAAAAAAAATGTTTTTTTATTTTATGAACAAACCAATCTTTTTTCATGAGTATCAATAAATTGAATAGTATAATTTGTATCTGGTACACGATGATGTGCAATAACTTTATGTAAATTATCTTCACTTAATGAATATGATAGAATATTAATAATATTCATTAAAGTTTCAATTATAACTGGATTACAAAATAAATTTGGAAAACTTTAAATATAATAAAAAAAAAGAAAAAGAAAAAATAGTTGAACTCGATTATTTATTTATTTCTTTTTTGTAATATGTTATAGAAAAGAAACTTACGCATTTTGTGATAATAATGAATGAAGATAACATTTAGCTTCTTCACGTACTTCTGTACGAACATGTGTTCGTTTAACCATAAAAAATTGACATTGAACTTCAAGATTTTTATTTCGTTTAGGACCTTTTGGCTTTAAATTAAAAAATAATTTTTTTAAATACGAATATTAATCTTTTATATTTACCATGTTTTTCATTTCATCAACATAGATATCAAAACATTTTCTTCCTACAGCTGCCATCAATGTCCATAAACCTATAGAATAAAAAGAAGAAAAAAAAAATGTTTATTAAAAAGCAAAGTAGATGTATTTTTTATGTCATCATTACCGTATTTATCTCTAATTAAACCTGGATCTTCGAGATAAGAAAATATACATTGAAATGCCGATGGAACAAGTGAATGACGAACTCTAAATAACAAATTAGCAAATCCACTAGATATGTAACAAAGAAATAGTTCATGGAGAGAATGACGAAGAATATTGCTAAGATATGTATTATGATCTACATGAGAAGTGTTCATACTTCATGAGTTCTGAACTTTTAGCACTGTCAAAAAGTGTAACTTCACTCACAGATCTTTCAAAAGTAGAAAGAAGAAAAAACTCGTACCTTTCCGAGAGTTTAGAACTCATGAAAACTTACTACTGCTAAGTGAATGATTTAAATATCTATTCTATATACTTTCACACTCCTTCTTTTGACTAAAAAAAAACTACTCTTCATAAGTAAATGACTTATTTAGAAGAATTTCTTGTAAGTATATATTTGATAATTTAATCAATTAAATAAAGAAAAATCTATTTTCTATTTAAAATATAATTATTAAAATATTACCGATATGTTTCAAGATAATAAACTGAAAGTGTATAAGCACTTTGTTCAAAACCAAATCTATCAATAAATGCTTTAGCATTAAGATAACTAGAAAATATAGTATTTAATTTTGACTTTAATGCACTATTATCTTCCTATATAAAAAACAAAATAAATTATATTTAAATTTCAATCTTTATTCTTTTTCAATGATGTTTACTTTAGTAACTTGTTCTGGTTTCAATGGCATTGCAGCTTTCAATGGTACATAGGATACACTTTGAGAAACTAATGTTGGAGATTTTGTTGCAATTAATCGAACACAATCATGCCATTCTGTTGGCCATAAACCTCCTTCTGGATCAGCAAATCCATATAAAACACAATAAAACCAAAAACGTTGAAATAAACGAAAAACACGTTCGGACGGATCATTTATCACAGTAATACGTTGCATAACAACAGCAATAATTGGTATTAATACACCAAGACTACCAGCTGTATTTGAAACCTATCAATAGAAATAATAGATAATTTTTAAAATTGATAAAAGATTAATTTACTTTTAAAGCATTTTTAGTTGATTTTTCACTTGCATCTTTTGCACGTAAACCAAGTTGAACAAATAATTCTAGAATACTAGTTAAGAGATTCATTAATTCTATTGTTCCTTGAATATTAGCAGCAACATTTGCTAATACATTGATTACAGCATTTGATGTTTGTCTTAAAAAAATTTTTAAATCAAACAAAAAAGATTCTTTTTTTTTTCTCTCTCTTCAAAATCAACATACTTGTATTTTATTGGCTGTCGACTTGAAGTTGTTGATTGATTTGTATTATCATTAGTTGGAAAAGTAGAATTGATAATTATCTCAGTAAATAATCTAATAATTTCTTCGTAAGTTGCTTGTGGCTAAAGAAAATAACAATATGAAAAACAGTGTTTTTTTTTTTTTTAATCAATAAAATTTGACTTACAAGACTAGAAATAAGCATACAACCAATTTGATTAATAATAAGAATATCAAGTGGTGATGGTGGATCACCAAGACGTTGTTGAAAACGAGCTAAAATTAATGGTTGAGTATGTTGAACATCTTTTAAAGCTATAGCCATATGACCCAATGTAAGAATAGTATTATGAGAAACTAATGATGTTTGTCTAAATGAAATATAAATTAGAATAAGTTGTTTTTTTTTTTTTCTTATTTTTTAAATATTTTCAAACTATTTAATTTAAAGATAAACTTAAAGCAATGATGCATTCAATAATAAAGCAAATTTTTGTAGCTTTTTCATTATCAGTAAAGCATATCAATCATCTATACGATAGAATTCGAATTCATAAACGTCAGAGTTTATTAAGTTTTATTCTTTCTAACACATTTTATTATTATGAACTATGACAAAACTATAAATATTCTATCTAATGGTTATCGTATTGATACCGATCGTTGCTATAAAAGTTTGATGAGCTCAAGGTTATCCACAAAGAAACTCACAAAGCGAGTAGTGTCACATATCCAAGATTTTGGAGATGCCACCGCATCTCCCACAGGAGATGCCGCATCTTCAGCGGGAGACGCGGCACCCACACTCGGGAGATGAGGTCATTCACCACTGGAGATGTAAGATCTCCTTTAGAGAGACGCATCCCCCACACCCACACTCGCATCTCTCGAGCGAGATGCGGCATCTCCCGCAGGAGATGTGGTGGCATCTCCAAAATCTTGGATATGTGACACTGCTGGTCTCGCATAATTAATAGAGATGTGTAGAATTTTCTATTTATTATTTTTAGATTCTTTTATACTACAGTCGATAGGAAATTAAGTGCTATACAGTCATATCGTCAATGTCTGTAGACATAAATTACGTATTTTAAAAGCATAGTAAATTCTAAAAATGATTATTTAGATTTCTTCATTAATTATATAACTATAACTTTGATTACAAAAATCGATCTGATCATAGAAAATCTTCATAATATCTAATTTAATTAGCAACCATTAAAATCATAATGGTTTTACTAAAAGCATCTATATAGTTTTTAAAAGCAATAGAATCATAAGATAAATGAAAATGCATTAAATAATAATCAACATATGCTTTAGAAGTACAAATAGAAAATACAAAATAAAAAGCTGAGTAAACTAGTAAAATAGAAAAATTTTACTAATTTACTCACTTACAATAAATTTTCATATTTTTCTTTATCAATATCTTGTCGTATTGATGTACGATGTTTAAGTGGTGCTGCATCAAGCAGTACAATATTAAACATCCAATGTGAACTGTAAAAATTTATTAGATTATTAATTAAAATAAAATTAATAAATCATATAAAGTTTTTATTATCACAAACAAAAAAAAGCATTTTTCTTACTTATCATTAATATGTCCTGAAGCAAGTCTTGCAGAAAGTTGTGTAAGTAAAGCTTCAACACATTTTGGATCCGAATTTAAACGAATACATAATGATCTATATTAATAATATTTAAATTAATTTATAAGTTTTTTTTTTTTTTCTTTTTTAATAGAAAAAAAAAAACTAACTTGCATATTCCTTCAATAGCTGAATCTCGTAATTTTTCAAATATTTGAAATGCTCGATATTCTTTTGAACTTTTAACATCATCATTCATAAATGAATTCTGTTCTTCTTCATCAAGTTTTTGACTTGTATGTCGATATAATTTAAAAAGTAATGGTGAAGGTTCAGTTAAAAAATCACATAACACTCGAATAGCATATGTTGCTAATGTTTGATATTTATCTGCTAATCGACTTAATATCTTAAATGAAGTTTCTTTTAAAAAAAAAAAGAATTTCAGTTTTTTTTGCTCTTTTACTTCTAACGATGTGATTAATAATGGCATTTGAGCAGCTAATAATTTGATACTTATTGATTCTTGACTGAATTTTTCTGCACATTTTGTACATAATTTTTCGGCTTCTAAAAACAAAAAAAAAAAAACATTAATAAAACAAATCAAATAACAGTTTGAACGAACTAACAAAAATTGACACATCAAAAAGTAGAAGCAGTTTTTTCTTGATAAGAAGTTTTGTGAAATAATCATGTTGTTTCTTTATAAGAAAAATTAGAAGATTCGAAAATTTTGAAAAAAAAAAATCAATGGATATAATTGATAATTGAATAAACAATCAATGATAGTCTTAGAATCTCATTTAGAGATCCAAAGAAAAAAAAAATCTGAAACTTTTAATAAAAGCAGTAAATAAATTTAGAAACTGCATATAGGGCATCTGAAATAAGGAGTCATGTGTTCGACAGAAAAAAAACACTTTAAACAAGATTCTTGTAGTTTTCCATTGAACTATATCAGGTTTGCTTACAATCCTCTTCTCTAACTTGGGCTAATCGAACTGAAATATTGATTTTTTTTTTTGAGATATGTTAAACTAGATCTCAGAGTTGATTAAAAAACTTTTCAAAAATTTTGCTTTCTTTTTTTCATTCATGAGAGTAATTCGTAGATGTCTATTTACAAAATCAGTGTTTTACCATTTAGAACTATAAATTCAAATCAGAAGGTCAAAGATGAAAATAATCGAATTTACATTTGGAAAATACTTCGAACCATTTGCAGTAAAATTTTTAACTCTTTCAGAGAAAGTTAGAGAGATATGATCATATAGAAATCAAAGTTTTCTAGAAAAAACTTTGGTCAAAACTTTTTTTTTTCTTCGATACATGTCTCTTTCTTTTAGATAATCGATCTATAGTAAAAGTTTCAGGTATACGATGATGTGTACTATAGATAAGTTTTTTTTTCTACTTTTTCAAAAATTCTTTTAATGATAATAGACACTACTGAAATAATGCAAGTTTTAATACAATTAAAATTCTTCTGAGAAAATAATGTATTCAAATGTAAATCTTTTCTAAAATGCCTATTCGAATCTGATTATCTTACAACAAACTATATATTTATATTTCGAAAGAGAAATTTTTGATGTATTCTCCTATGACAAAAACACAATTTTAAGTTTTTCTCAAACAAAAAAAAATCAATATTTTGTAATTAACATACATTTGCGAAGAAAATAGTGAGTGTAAGTTTTCGATCGAAATTTCGCATTTCTCTCTATCGCTTCTTCCTATGACAAACGATAGTAAATGCGAGTGAAGGTTTACGCAGGCAACAATAAGAGATTTACAGAGCGTACAGCATTCATTAAAATTTATATTGAATATATGAACTTAATATTTCAGTTCTAAACGGACTGTACTAACTTAACTTTATTTATGGGAGAAGAAATTAAGTACTATCTATAAATGTTACTAATCAGATTTCGAAGAAATTGGTTTGCTTGTGTAAATCACTTATATAGTGTAAGATTCTTGTGACATATTTAGATGATGTATATTTAAGAATTCAGAATCAATTACTATTTGTATTTCAAAAAGCAAAATATATTTCAATCTTGTTTTAATCATATGTGCTAGCCACTCGAATCGATCAAGAAGTTCTAAAAATATTTCATAGAGAATTTCGATTACTTAAAGATAGTTATTGAAATCAATACATTCATCTATGGATCCATACACTATGAAAGAGAAATATTCCGAAGTCGTTCACAAGAAGCTAAAATATATTTGATATTATATATATATATTTTTATAATCATGAATTACAATTTGAAGTAAAATATTATAGGCATAGTAATGCATATAGATATCGTTCTCATAAGTTTGCAATACTAAACATGTGGAAAAATAAAATATGTGGTACTATTGTGATTCATCACTCAATTATTTATACAAAAAAATTGTTTTTGTTTTGTTTATTCATTTCTTTTTTAAATTGTGATAACTACATATTGTGATTAAAGAAGTCATATAAACAACAGTGATAGAACAAAAACTAGTGAACAAACACATTTTTAATAATATACATACTCAAAAATCCTTCATTTTGTCTCTCCAAATCTAAGAGTAGTGATCAGTAGGAAATAGTTTTAAGTATTAAAAAACAAAACATTAGAAATCTAAGTTAATATATATATATATAAATCTAAGAATATGCAGTATCGGTTTACTGACCCATCGACTCCCTGTAATATCTACTGAATAAAATTCAGTGATTCTTGCTCCAATTTTTTTTGTAAGCCGACGAATATTGCTGATGTATTAGAATATATTGCTATCAAATAGGACATATTTTGATAGAGCTAATGTTTCAATATTACAGTGAACATAAATGTCAGTTTAGTCGATGCCGTCGTAAACCCTATATCAGCTATTCACTGTCAGTATTTATACCAACACTGCACATTCCTATATAAATCTATTCGAACATACCGTTTTCATCATCACATGATAAACAGAGTAGTTCTAATGCTGCTGCATTAGCATCTACACGTGTTCGATAACGATGAGAATCTTTTCCATATTCGTCATTATCTAAATCCAATAATTTAATTGTTATTAATTGTTGAACAAATAAATAAGTGGCTTTTGTAACTGACACAAATCGTTCTAGAATAAATAAATAAAAACAAAAAAAAATAATAATAATAATTATCAAAATTCTTCGTTTTTTTTTTTTTTTTGTTTTAAATGAATAAAATATTAAGATTAGTAATTATTCATTCGCAAAACTATAAACCTACTCAAATCATGTTTTCTTTGTCTTTCTAAATAAAATCTTTTGTAGTGTTTTATTTTTCATTCTATTGAGTCAATAAAATTCAACATACCAGTAGATTTACTAAGTAATTCAAGATTATCACGAAAGAATTTAATAATACATAAAATGAGAACATCACCAAAATATGCATAAGGAAAATAACGTTTTGACTAAAAATAAAACAAAAAAAAAAAAAGTTCTTGTTTTATCTATAATAGTTTAATAGAACACTTACATAAGATTGAGAGGGATTGTGTCGATGAATTGAATCATATTCAGCACTGGCTGCTTTATCCAAAAATCTAACAACACGATTATCGATTAATTGAAATGTCTAAAATTATATTTTTGTATACAATATATAAACAAAAAAAAAACGAATAAAATTTACCTCATGTACATGTTCTAACATAGAAGGAGTAACACAAATACGAAAACGTGAAGAGATTACATTTGATAATGATGAAGATCTTCGACGATGATGATAAGTAGAACCAGAGACAGAAAAAAATAAAGAATTCATTCGAAGATCATCTTTCCATGTGCACGAATCACTATCTTCTACTGAGCTAAAAAAAAAAATAAAAAAAATTTCAATTTAGAATCATAGCTAAAGATATATTTGATTGAATTTAGCCAAAATCAATCATATCATTGAGTTATTTAGTTAGTACTAATAATGAAACGTATTTCTTCGTTACTTTAGTTCTCATTATTACAGAATAAGAACTATAGGTAGATATTTTTCTATTCAAAAATCGAAGTACTTATTGGAAAGAATTCAAATTAACAGTTTCATCATGTATTTTACTAAAAAAAACACTTTTACAATGTCATCTATAATCAAAATTTATCTCAAAACCGAGATTGATTTAGGTTTTATGGAGAAGATACAACAATTTAATCAGAGTACATTGAAAATGATTCAATTCTATCTGTTTAACAGATTTTAAAAATATTCATTCAATTTGATATAATACGCCATGATGAAAACAGTTTCTAAAAGAATCATCGGTTTAGCACATATAATATCGATCGATTTACTGGTGATAAGTTCTCGTTAGTTTTTTTTTCTTACAAGTATTACAAACTACACCTCTAGACAGAAGACTGGTACGACTTAGAGTTCTTCTGCTCAATCTTTTGAGCTTCTCGCATACACATATTAGTCACAATAGTCACTCTACTTTTACAACGTAGTCAATAAGTTATATAATTATGAAATCAGTGAATTACTGAAATAGTTCGTTAGTGATGAATCATGTTTGTTAATATAGTGTAATTTACAATTTTCTTTTTCTTCTTTTCTTTGTTTCCTTGTACCATGTAACACAAATGCTATATGTATGTACTCTGATTTGAGCTAAAGACCTTGTCAAGGAAAAAACAAAAAGAAGCCAAAAATTTCATAATGTTGATGAAGGAGAAACATCAATTCGAAATCAAGGGCAAAATATAATACGACAAAACTTAGCATGATGGATTTTAGTTTAGAGCAAATATTTATCTTTTTATATCATAGACAGACAGTCAAACAAGTTATGATTTATATAACTAAAAGTGAACATGATGATCATCAGAGCGTATAGGTATGAATGAAATGAAAACAAATACATACATTCACATCATATGATATACAGGTAACAAAGCGTTGTACTGATAAAATCTATACTTATCATTGACCTTATCTAAATATTGCGTTGATCAAATTTGTATTTATTACTGTGTATTATATAAAATAAATTGATCTTTTTGTAAATCAATACTGACAAGTCAAGTACTGATCATAACATCTGAATATTTAAATTACAAACTTTAATCCTAACATCGTCTTGTAAACTTTATAAAATAATTAGTGATAAGCAAAATTATGTTGTCTTTCTTAATAATATTGATGTTTACATATTATTAAAAAGCAACAACAAAAAAAAAAAAAACATTTTTTCTCTTATGACATATTGTAAAACAAAAAAACTATGTTTTTTTTTTCAAAATTATTAATCTATTGAATATAATCAATCATCAAAGAGGAAAAAAGAAAGCTAATCGAACTTCTTTTTTTATTTTTATTTTAATGACAATTGTATATACATACTTTGATTGATATAAAAAATGTCTATGAGAAAAAAATTTTTAACCTTCAAAAAAAAAACAAAATAAAATACTTACGAAAGAGATCGAATTGTTGATGAATAATCATGTTGATCTCCATTATATATTGAATTATTTGTATTTAAATATAAAAGTTGTGGCATACTATCATTAGTTGTTGAAAGAACACTTCTTGATAAAACTTTTGATATAATTGGACGAAATGTAATTGTACTATTTTTAATATTAGTTAATGATTTATTTGTTAATTGTTTTTGTTCAATATAAATCGATTGTGTTGATGAATTAAAATTTATTGAAAATAATTGAGATATTAAACTTTGCTCGGTTATAGATATTCTAAATAAAATTATTAATAGACGTTTTGTTTTTTTTTCAAAACAGCTAATTATAAAATCACTGTTAAGATTATCTGTGAAACATAAATAGTATCTTGCATTTTTGAGAATGTTTATCAAATTCACTCGAAAGATTCCATTGAAATTAAAAGAATGTTTTCAATTGATCAATTACGTATGCATTTGTATCTTATACATCGAATAAATTCCAGTGAAATATAAAGAAAATCTTAAAAGGATAAATTTCCTAGACATTTCATTCAAGATTTCGCTAGAATTTTAGCTTCTATTATGGTATATACCAACAAATCGAATGATGTTTTGTTTTTCTTTTTTATCTGAGACTTTGTTCACAGACATATCTATTCGTCAATAGAATGCTCTGGATATGATTGATCTCTAGATGCCCATGTCCTTTGAATCGGCTAAAAATTGCCGATTAATCCCGATTCATCGAAACGATAATCGTGAGCTGAATCGCGATAGAATCGCCGATTATTTCAGCGATTTTTACGATAAATCGTGATTTTATGCAAGATTTAACCGTTTGTTTACTGATATTTTCTACTATTTCATTGGTTCTTTTGGAGACACATATTTGGATTTTTTCTTGAATTTAATTCAATTTTTTTTGTTCTCAAGATCCAAGCCGATCAGATCGTGCGATCTGTCCGATTCTTATCAGACCGCTTCAGTGTAGTCCTCTCCAGATCATTGATCGGGATTGACATTTACTTGATTAAAAACAACCAAGAAATAATTTATCAGAAAAGTATATTTCGAAAACTTATTTGTTATGCATTGAACGGCGTTGTTTATATATCCGTGTGTGTTCATAACAAAAAGGTGAATGAATAATTGTCATGATTTATCAATGATTTTTGAAAATCAGCTCTTCTCCCATAATCGCGATAAAATCTGATATAATCGTCGAACTTTTAAAGAAATACGATAAATCACGATTTTACGCCAATTTTTTAGAAAATCGCGGTGATTCTCACGACATGGGTGATTAATATCTTGAAAATGAAATAGTTTTTTGAATTGAAATTTTTGAAAACATTCTTTTGACAAATAGATTTCTTTAGGTAACGAAACACGATCATTCGATTTATTTGTATATTAGAGGCTAATCGGACAAAATGTTTATAATTCTGGATAGAAGGTCTAAGGAGACTGAACCTTTTGAGATTTTTTTTTCTATATGTGTTACTGTAATCTACCTTAGGCACAAAATTTCAATTCAACGACTATTAATTAATTGAAAACGTTTTCTCTGGAGTACAAAAATGTTGAACATGACCGCGTGCCTCTACTCAGTAATCTTTAACAGTTAATAATAAGAATAATACAAGCATAATCAAGAAATAAATAGGTCAATAGCTGATTAAAGATCTTCATTTTGTTTAGACGAATTTAATAATTTTATAGCACAATAAATATAAAAATAGTTTACCTTCCAATTGATCGTAATGCTCCAAATAAAAATGGTACTTCATATCGATAGATCGATTGATATCTCTCTAGAATTTAAATAAAAAATAAAAAAAAAAACTTCTTTCAATTAAATTACCTTTTGCATGACTATGAGCAGCTTTACGTAAACTTTCAACAATCTTTCGAATAATATCCGCAATAAGAAGCATAATCTGATAAAGAATAATATTATTTTTATGTATAAATTTCATTGATCCTTACATTATCTCTTGTTTTTGTATCATCTGATGTTGATGCAAGTTCTGTTAAAGCTGTATGAAGACAAAAACTAAATACTTCTGCTGGAGGTAATGCTATGAAAAGAAAATATTAAACATTATCATAAGTTTATTAGTTTAATTCTTTTAATTTTTTTTTCTACCATATTTATAATTATATGAAGCTATTTCATAATATCTTGCTGTTGGTATTTTTTGATAAAAATCAAGTAAAACTTTAATAATATCTTTACGAATCTTTGATAAAAATAAAATACAAAATGAAGTTAAAAAAACAAAAATGTCATAGAAATTATATATATATATACTTTGCATCTATCATTAAGTTCAACAGCTAAATAAGCTAAAGCAATAATATTATTTTCTAAACGTTGATCAATTAAAAGTTTATGATCCGATTCAATACGATCACGAATTTGTTTTAATAATACATTAAGTAACAATGAAGAACGCTACATAATAATAAAAAATATAATATTTAATTGACGAAACGAAAAAAAAAAAAAGAAAACGAAAAAGAATTTCTTTTTGTATACTTTATTATGTGATAATAATTGATCAGGATCATTTGATTTTGATATTGAACGTACAAATGACAAAAGAATATTAATATGATTTGTCTCAAGAAACATTCTTCTTCTATCAATTTAAATTAGTTCATCACTATGAAAACGACATTTTTACCATGAATTGCTGCTTGACGTTAGTAACCAATAAGAAAAAAATACTTTTTTTTACTTGATGAAACTACTTAAACATCAACTAGTGATATCTATGAATTAATTATAAATCACTTGTATCATCAACAAGCCAAGTGTATTTTCTAATCGATAAATCGTATTGTAAACGTTCTTTTCTTCGGAAGATGTGTCTCTCAATCAAATTACTATTGTTATTTAACATGCTTTGTGAATCGAAACGGAAATATAGAGAAAAGCACTTGTTTTAAATAATCTTGTTCTATTATATTGTCATTTTTTCCTCTTCATAGAAATCTCGGAAATAAAACCTACGAGTAAAATAACGAATTGTAAAGCCGGCTGACGCCAACTAATATGCGCAAGAACACAATCAACAAAATACGTGATATGACATTTTTAATGATTTTTGAAACATTTCTATTTCTTTTTTTTTTTATTTATTTACATAATAAAGAGTAGGACAAAAAAAAATATGTCGAATTGTGTAAACGTGTCTATTTTTATGAGAGACCAATCATGTAAAAATACAGAATATGAAGTATTCTACTAATTGTTGTCTATTAAAAATAAAAATAAAAAAACCTGACTCTACATAATAGGTTTTCCTGTAAACATTGAAAGCACACTTGTGTATATATATATGTAAATAAAAACGTATAGAATTTGTTATTATGAATAGAAAGCAAAACTTTTTTTGTGACTTATAGGTTATACTATTAGCTATGTTTGTTATAGGAAATTTGTCACTATTACTGTTACTAAGTATGATATACTTCAATCAGTCATCAGTCCGTTGACTGGTATTATTTTTTTTTAGATCTGTCATGACATAAGTAGAATTACTTAACAATAAATCATAATTTACTCAAAGTTTGTTTATTTGTTTTATCTTTTGTATAAGTAATGTTCTTCTATATGTTAGTTTTAGGATTATTCTGTTTTTTTTAATATTCGCAGGTAAATTTATATCGACAAGTAGTAGATATATTTATTTTGATAATAAATTACAAAGAAAAAAAAATAGAAGAAGAAGAAGAATAATAATAATAAAGAATCTTGACGACAAAAATCATCTATAGTATAGAGCAAAAAAAAAAACAGGCATTTTCTTCTTTTTGTTTTCTTCTTATCCATGTTGTATTTTTACGCATATATAAACCTATCAGAAGTCAAAAAAAATGACACTAATTAATTACTTTTTATGTAATATATATATATCCATATAGTATTTTTGTCTTTTGTTTCATAGAACAAAAATAAATATCTATTATCAATAATGTTATCTTCTAAAAATATAAAAAAAGATTAATCACTAACATTTATAGTATTTTATTGTTCTCAATAAAAACTTAATTATTATTATTATTTTTTTGTTGTTGTTATCAATGCCGTTTAACTCAACATCATCATCTTATCTACAACAAAATCGTATTCATTCAATTGTAACAACAACAAGTATACATTTAACTACACTATTAACACAAACATTTTTTTCCATAAGTGATATATATGATCCTCGTATAACACGACCATTTGCATTAATTTGTTTATTTATTGGTAGTATTGGTAATTCATTATCATTTATTGTATTTACACAAAAACAATTACGTACACATTCAACATTTCGATATTTAGCTTATTTATCAATTGTTGATTTAATTGTACTTTATTTAGGTTTAGGAAATATTATATTACGTGATTATTTTCTATTTGATATACGAGAACAAAATTTATTTCTTTGTAAATTTCATACATTTCTAACATATGTTACAACACATTTATCATCATGGATATTAACGATTGTTTCAATTGATCGTGCTATTGCATGTACTGTTGTTCAATTAAATAAACGTTTTTGTCGTGCTAAATCAGCCGATAGAATATTTTTAACTATGTGTTTAACTATATTATTATTAAATAGTCATATATTATTATTTATGGGTTCAAAACGACGTATTCTTATATCATCTATTAATAATATATCATCATATAAAGATATTATTATATGTACACATAATACATCAAAAATTTATTTTCAATTTTTTGAAAAACCATATAATATAATTGATCTTTTCTCTTATGTACTTATTCCATTTGTTATAATGACTATATGTGCTATTATTATTGCATATCGTTTATTTTTTTCATTAAGTAATACAACTATGAATAAAAGAAATAAAGGTAAAACACGTAAAGGAACACGTCGTGCAAAACAAATATCTTATATGTTATTTACATTAAATCTTGTTTTTATTCTATTACTTGCACCAATTGTTATTGGACAAATATTTCAAGAACTTAATCAAGAACATCGATATCGTCTATTTAATTCTATTACATTATTATTATCATATACAAATCATGCATTAAATTTTGTTCTTTATGGTGTCGCATCACCACAATTTCGTTTAACATTAAGACAATTATTAGGCATCTCAAATGATGTTACAACACAAAGACGTATACAGACACTTGGTGCTTTTACTTCAACGGGTTTTTAAAAAAAAAAAACGAGAAAAAGAAATTCTTGTCTTTTTTGTTCAATAAATCATATAAAATTTATCCATTTTCGACACTACTCTCATTCAATGCATTTTATTAACGATTGTTTGTATATGTTTATATTTTTTTCGAAAAACTTTATTAATAACATTATCCGAATTCTTTCTACAAACTTCGTCAGAAGAAAAAATGTCGTTCACAGTTACGTCACTAGATTTCTATTTTCTCGATCAATATATTTCATTGTTGACTTGTTTTCATTCCAATAGTTATTTAAAAAACAGAAATCTCATGGTATATATTCGTGTTCAGCGTCGAGCATTCCCTCAAAAAAAAAACTGCTAGTAAATATTCTCAAGAGGTTAGCTAAGAGATTCAACGGCGTCAGTCATCCGTCTGTCAAAAAATAGATCCGAACAATAACCTTTTGTCGATATTTTTTTTCTTTCACTATGATTAGATTGTGCGAAACTAAATATATATATATATATAGATATGTAGAAATCATTAAGGAATATAAGTTGTATTAGTTGAAATTTTATTTTGGCTGACATCGAACGATAGAAATATTATTTTTCGGGTGACTGTAGCAATAGGAAAGAGAAGTCAAATTGATACATGTCGTTTATGCATTATAAGAGAATCTGAAAATATTAGTCTACCCATGATTTCTGGCAATTCAATCAATAATATATAGTCCTGCAATTTTGTTTAGCTAGATTCGAGTCTATCTTTTGACGATATATGAATAACGCCGTCAAATCTCTTAGCTAACCTCTTGAGAATATTTACTATCGGTTTTTTCAAGGGAACTCTCGATGCTGAACACGAATATATACTATAAAACTTCTATTGTAAATAACCATTGTAATGAAAACGAGTCAAGAATGGAATATAGTGATTTAAAATTTGATCCCTAACAAATGAATCACGAAAGACATTATAATGAAGCTTATTATAACAATTTTTGTTTCTGCTGAAGCTTGTAGAAATAATAAGTTTCTAGATTATGAAAATTTGTTTATCATAGATAATAAATATGTTTAGTCATTTTATTAGAGAAAAAGAAATTTGCATTTATTCGTATGAATAAATATAAGAAACCTATGAAGTACATGAAAATCTAAGACAACGCTTATGTGTTATATGAAAATCAATGTAAACAGTTACATTAAGTAAACAAAAGTCTGCAGAAAAATGCGAACATATACGTTTATTATAGAAGAACAATTTCTGAAGAGTAGCTGGTTATGCTCTGATTCGATGAGATCATTAATCATTTTTAATTATAATCCATAATCATAGATATACATGTAAAATGTTAGTTTACTCATCGATCTTTTTTGGATATTAGTTAATTTCATTATTCATTAACTTCAATATCTTTCTAAATAATTTTACAAGTCATACAAAATGAAAAATAATATATGATATTATTTATCAAACGGAATCTGAATTAGCAGACTGTATACTTTTTGTATCTTATGATTCTTATTTCATGTTAACTTTTTAACTAAGTACAGAATAGCTTGACATATAATGCTATTATTGTCAACGAAAATGGAGTATTATAAAAAGAAATGTTCTACATCATTACAGTATATGAAAAAAGTCTGTGCCGATTTTTAAACAATTTTTTACATGACTGAATGATATTCTGTCAACATTTCATATTACAGCGCGAATGTTAGATGTCAATCAAGCTGATCCAATAAAATTAAGCCACATAATTATTGCTTGTCAACTACACAATGAAATATAAAATATCAAGGGAATGCTTTTCCTAAATAACAAAACAAAAATTCTTCCATATTTTAAGATAAGTTATTCATTGGCATGTATTTTTTTTAAGCATAATCTTATTATATTAATTCAGTTAGTAATACTCTGTGACACCTTCTCTAATAAAGATAAACAAAGATCTTATTTAAATATAATAGAAATAACAAAATCTTTTATAATCTGCTATTGTACATAAAGAAGTTGAGTCTTAAGATTGACAATTTCAAATTCATGAAATGGAAATGTAGGTGAAATAATTACTCATCACATGGGAAACAAAAAAAAGAAACTTACTTTATCATTTATATTTACATGCATGTAGAATTTCAATCCATAGATTAAGACTTTCGATCAAAATTAAAATAACTAGGACATTTTTGTTAATATACACAGCACCAAAATAAAAAAAACGCCAACAAATAACATGCATTGCAAAGGAAATGGAAAAAAATGTCAAACTCTGTTCGATTATATTGCCGACTTCTATGTAATCAAATATGTTTTTTGTTGGAAAGAAAAATGTCTGACCTACAGACTTGAGATGAAGGAAAAGCCGAAAACTAAGCAGTTCTAAACAAAAAATTCTTGTAACTTTACTATCAAGCAGGATTAACGAAAAACTTTTCTCTGATGTTCTATTTTGACTGCAATGGATTTTTGTCTATAGACACACTACATTGTGCTCTAAGACAAATGTTGAAATCATTTTAGCGTATTTACGAATTTTGGTCTGAAAATTTGTGCATATAGACAACTCAACTAGGATAGCTTTCATTACATGAAAATCACTTGTTTTGAACAAAATGTCTTCGAGATACGAGACTTCAAAAAAGAAGCCAATGTTGTATATGCAATTCTTAATAGGAATCTAAATTATTTTAGCATTTTTATTAAAATATCATGTAGTGTGTATAAGCAAAAAAATGATTGAAATCGTCAGGAGATATCTGAAGAGATTCTCTCGTATGTTCTCATGATCAAATGTATTTCACATAAGTAATGCCAAAAGAATTGAATTTTAGGGATTAATTTTGGAGATGATGGCTGATATTCTTGAAAACTCATCGTTTTATCAAAAGACTCTATTTTTAGATATTTCTCAAATCTTTTTGGCTTAAAATTTCGGAATGAATCTCTAAAGTTTTAATCAAATTGAAACGAAAGAAAAGAAACCCATATAATGCATGATTTCCTTGTTTTCTTTTTGTTACTATTTATTTCGGATACACAACCGTTTTTATTATAACAAAACAAAAATTTTAACAACAAAAACAATTTTAAATTAATGTTTTTGTTAAATTATGATAACCAATACCAACAGCAGTGAGAAGAATTTTTGGACTACCAGTTTTTAATTCATCATCATCATTTTCATTATCCGAATCATTTTTTTCTTCATCAGATTCATTCATTTCATGTTCCATATTATCTTTTTCATCTTTAGATATTTCTTTTGCATTTTCAATTTTGAACATAATTTGAAAGAATTGTTTTAAATATCGAAGATATTGCATTCTTAATAATATTCAAAAACAACAAAACCGGAAACAATTATTATACTAAAGAAAAATCAAATTAAATACTTACGAATAAGAATTAAGTGGACCAGTGATTACTTTCGAAACATCTGCTTGATTAAGTGCCATATAATGAAATGTTAATGCTTGACCAAATGAATCAATTACACCGGCCTAAAATAATATAATTAATTTTAATTGAAATTCTCATTTCTCTTTTTTTTACTTTATATATTTCATCAAGAAGTTTAAAAACAGCTTCTTTAGCTAATTCTTCTGGTATTGTTATTGTATCACCTTCATTAGTTCGTGGCATTGAACAACTTTCTGCTGTAATAACTGAACCATTTTTTGTTTCAGCAGCTAATGTTAAACCATAACCTGGTGATCTAATCATATAAATTTTCAACTTGTTATTTCTATTAAATAAAAAAAAAATACTACTTACAAACCAGCATTTTGTCCTTTTTGATGATCAACATAAATATAAACATCAGGTAAAAATTTTAATAATAATCCTTTAGCTGTTTCAATTAAACGATTTGCTAAATTTGGTGATACACGCATAGCATATCTAAAATTAATTAGATATAGATGCATAATACTAAAATATGATAATCTTACGCAACACCACGAATTCGTTTTATTTTTCCAGTATCAATCCATTGACATGGTCTTAATTTCATTTTTGTTGGACAACGAAATAGAATTTCACCACCACCATTTGGTTTAGCACCTCGTTTAATTATCTATAATCATAAATTAAATAATATATTGTTTTTTTCTTGTTTCTTGAATTGAATATATTTACTTTAAGTTCTAGACCATCATCGGATCCAAGAAATCGTTTCATAATTGATATTGCTGAATATTTAATAAGATCAACCTTAATAACAACTATTATTAAATGAATTAAAAAAATAGAAAAAGAAACAAAAAAACTTACTGAAGGATCATCACGATCATTAGTTACACCTTTTAGTCGAAGTTCAAGAGCTGTTTTCATAAATGGTGCCATATAGAGAACAAGTTCAAGATAATAACCAATACCACGTTGTAATGAACATTCATGTTCAATTATTCCACCAGTTAATGCACCTGGTACATAATAAAGTGAAGTACCTATTGTACGATAGAAAACAAAAATAATATGTCATATTTAAAACAAACAAAAAAAAAATATTTAATTATTTACCAGTAGAATTAATTTCTACTTTACTTCCATTAGTAAGTTTTTCTAATAAATGTAATAGATTTATTTCAAAATCTATTTGAAAAGAAGAAGAAAAATAAAAAACAAACGAATATTTTGTAAAATAATTAATAAGAATTTTATTACCGCGTAGTCCAGGTTCATTTTCTTGTGATCGAATATTTTTTATTTTAATAGGTGTATAACTTAATGTTGATAAAGCAAGTCGTTGACGAAAATAAGCACAACCATCAAATTGAAGAGTCATATTAATTGAAAGCTCAATAAATTTATTACTGCATAGAAGATTTTATCGATATTTCGGATTTGATATTTTATGGATTTTCAAAATAATCCATTCAGATATATTGATTATTAACACTATCTGATAATTGGCGACATCTACTGAAACAGCAAATAAAAAACGAAAAAATATTATAAACTTTGAAAATTCTTTACTTTTGTATCTGCAAAAATGAATCAATTGAAAACCAACATTTTATATGATACAGGTCTGGTTCTAATAAACGTTTACTTAAGTATCGTGTTTTTGGTCGCAGCGTCGAAAAATAACTGTAGACGATCGAGGATTTGAAGGCGCGTATGGTTGAAGAGAAGACCATCATCCACACTCACACTCTCATGTATTAGTTTTTCGCTCATATTGAGTTGTGTTACTGAAAAATTTGAATTTTTTTTTTCGAAAACTGTAAAACATTTAAAATCTGGTTGAATTTCATACATATATATCAGAGATCTAAAATTGTATGAAATTTACACGAATTTTAGAGTATCAATCGACTTGAAGTCGAAAGGCTCAATTTGAACACATTCAGGTGCATTCTTTCTTTCTGTAGACATGTTTTTAGTAAAGAGAATTCAGTGCTTTTGTTGAAAATAGGTTTTTATGTCTCAACGGGGATAAATTCATTTTCATTCGGTTGCTAAATGTGATTGAAAATAGTTAATTTCATCATTTTATCTGTGTTATTCCTAAAAATTTGATCAAAGCTCTATAATTATTATTCTATAAAGTAACTAATGACTTAGTCTTATAGTGAGGATGGCTCAGAGGCAGCTTCTAATTAAAAGAAAAAAACTGAATACAAGTTGCATGCGAAAATGTTCGCTTTAAGTCAATAGGTGTAATCGTTTCTGTTTGAAACAACTCCGAGACATATTTTTCCTTGTCCAAAAATATGAATTTTGCAATCGGCGTCGTGCTTTTGTCGCATACGTTCTAACACACTTTTGAGAAATGGATTCTGATGCTAACTCTATTGGGTGATTGTATACCATTCACTTTTCCTTCCTGTTTCTTCAAATGATATTCTTGTAGTGTATTGTACACATGACCAGAACAGAATCAATGTTAAATATTGTTTTCCTATCGTCAATTTCAAAGGGTGACATTCAATTTTTCGAATGATAATTCGTTGATCTACTGTTGGTAAAGTAGTTCTCTTATTATTGTATGACAGAACGTTTTCTTATTCCATTGACAATTATTTGTTTTGTTAGTGTAAGACACGATTGCAATGATGTTTGTGGTAATCAATTCGGAAGATGTAGATGTATATGCCTTTATGTGAAATACAGATCAAAACAATATACTTACTATCATCCAAATTCAACTCGCAATCTTCTCGTGCACTAGTTAAATTCATTTCGTAATTTACAACTATTCCACATTTGTTTACTCTGGATTATTATCGAAACTCAAGCAGATCGTTGGCAGTCTGTCGCTATAGAACTCAATAATGACTCATGCTAGTAGACTGATACGAAAAAGAACATAGTTTTATCACGTACAAAGAAATTGTAAAGACGCTGAAATTTTATATGTTCCTACTATTTATTGTGAAATAAGAAAGAATAACATAATTCGAGTGCTTACAGCTGGATTAACAATGAATAAGATATTATGATCTAACATTGAAAATCTTTAGAAAAAACTGCTCCTCCTGAAAAAGTCTTGTTGAGAATTGACTAGCACACGGCAAATAATTTCCGCTAGCAAAACTAGTGACGCAAGCTGGAATGGACAATTTTGATTTCAGAAAGTTATCCTTGCTTGGTGTTTTCTGTTATTGTTATTGTTATAGAAACGGTACTACTAGCTTCGATAGATCTCCAATGTTCCAATCAGCATTTGCACTTAGCGCAAGAAGAATTACCAATGATGAGGTTAAGATTGTTGATGATGTCAGCATTATTGTTTTGTTTTATGAATATATTTAGAAAGATTTCAGCCTATTTCATCCATGCTTGCTAATATTTATAGTAATTTGGAGAAGAGGAACAACATCTCATTTACTTGAAGTCATGTATGTTGAAATTGAAGGGTAATCGAAAAGATAACGTTTATTCATTTTCTTCTCAATCCGCTGACTACACCTCATGAAATTCAATATCGAACGTCAAACTAAAGGGCACGACAGAAATGTTCTATCAAAATGTCTTATGAAGTTCAGAAGTCAAAGGTTACTCTTGTTCCTTCTTTTTTTTGATAGTATGGATCATGTGAGTTTGAAAGAATAATTGGAATTTCAATCCGTGTTAGACAGGAAGACATCACACACCAAGACAAGTATTTAGAAAACGGAAGTATATAGAAATGTCAAAATTCGCCTTTAGGAAAAGACTTCAAGAGTTTGATTTGAACCATAGAACCGCTACGATCATAATTTTCATATATATGTGTTCCTTTTTTTTTACACAAGATCAATACACTTGACTTGGTTGCGCCTAAAATTAGACTCTGGACCTACTAACTCAAGGACTAGCGTTTAATTGTGTGCATTTCATATGCCTTCAGTTTTTAATTTCAGCCGAGTTACTTTTTCGTGTATGAGAGAAACCTGAGGTTTCATGAAAATCTTTTTTATGGAATGATGGCACTTATACCCTATTTGTTCGATATTGTCTGTTGACAGAAGTTCTATGGTAACAAGGGCACACAGATAACAATTAGAGCAGCATGAGTAGTTTTGTGAGATACCGATCAATGAGAATTACATCGATCATGAGCTTGGAATTGCAACAAAAATCAATTATAATTATTTATTATCGTCGATGTAGAAGACTATCGTAGTTCTAAACTCTGAAAGAATTTTTCATTGATTAAAGTCCATGAGAGACTGATTATTTTCTGTGCACTTTATTTATCTAGTTGAATTCTAATATTTGATGTTTTATCAATTTAACCTGATAATATATAAACATTCCCAAGAAGAATTGAAGCTGCTATCAATAGATCAATTAATTCACGGAAAAGCTCAATCATATGATTGAAAATTTTTGAGACAAATGACTATTCTTTTCATTTCTAGCACCTGATAAAAACGTCAGATGAATAAAAAGAATGTTGTTAGAATTCATTTTATCTTGTTATCTTTTTATCTCAGTCAATTATTGTGACATTTTAACTAAAATTTAATTTTTTTAATTAATTGATAGGTACTTTCATTTTTTGAATCCTATCAATTTATAAATTATCTGCATGAAATATTTTGCTAGGATATGATTTTTGTCTGATTTCTTTCTTTAATATGAATCAACTGAAATGAAAATTTATTTCGTTGCTAGACATTTATGAATGCTGCATCGATATCTCCAAGAATTAACAAATAATCGAGATCTTAGAAAAGTCAGATCATCATGTACTATAACTTTTCATTTCGACAACACAAAGTATCAGACTTCATGAACAAAGTTTTTTCATTGAGAACACAGCTAAGAACCTGAAGTCGACTTTCTATATATGTTATAAATAGTTTCAGAAGCTATACCAAATCGGATAGAAAAAAAACTCGGAGCACGACCGAGGCGAATAGGTATTGTGAGAGTCGAGGTAATGAAGAGACCTAAGTGAAGAAGACAAAGAAAAAGAAGGTTTAATCAACTTAATTACTGAAACTTAACTATTATGTGGTGAAACTTGTTTTTCGAGTAGTATTGGATAGAAAGTCGTCTGTTTTGTAGAAATTTGTTTTCCATTGGATAGCATTTGTCGGAAAACAATTCACATATAAAAAACAACTTCCTGCAGTGTTGAAAATGGATTATCTGATGAAAAAAGCTATCAAAATTTGAATTGCCCGATCTGAAAATTTGATTTTTATAGATAATAAATAGAGAACTTAGTTTTATCTGATGTTGAGATCGAAATATTGTTGCAAATATCTGTCAAAGGTAGCAACACTAGTAAACAAAAATGTCAAGATAATTAATTGAATTTTTTAAGGTATTGCATAACGTTGATGAAATTATCCACTATTCACAGGTAAAATAAAAGCTTGTATGGCACAGTATGGAGAACAAGAGTATCAGGAATCATATAGAATATATTTTACATATTATTCTCACAGTATAAATTATGCAGAAACACAAGTATGTAGTCCACTTCCTGAAGAACCATGTTGTTGAATCAATTCAATCCTATACTAATCTAACAATCCAAACAAAATGAATCGAATTATTACCTCTTGCATGAATAATTCTGTTTTTTTTATCGATTTATCGATTAATATTTTGTTCTTGACATATATTGCATTCGTAATTAGATTTACATTATTGACATGAATAGCTAATAGCTATAAGTAATGTTTTCACTCGAATATATAAGTATGAATGCATTGAATCAATCACACTTTATATATCGAATCGATTAAACTTGTTATTGCATTTGAATCGTTCTTCATAATAAGAGCAAGTAGAAGATGGCTAGTATTACTTTTCATGCATTGGTCATTCTTATTCTGATCTTCTCTGTTCAAATATGTAAGTGTGTGTCTAATATTTAATGGCAGTCAATTTCTAAATGTCTCGTTTAGGCCAAGTTCAAAGTAATTGGTGTGGTTGTCCATTCCGACCCTCAAAATGCAATCAAGGCTGTCAGAAGCGATTTGGTAACAACACAGTATCGAATTGTGAAGGTTTCTTCAAATTGCACTGCAGGTGCCGAACGGAAAACGATACAATGTCGATCGCTTCCTGGAAATGCTAGCGATCATGGTATTTACAGTTGAATTTCCATTACTAAGAATTCTTTGATATATAGACATAAAGATGTATCTATGTATGCATCTTTTTTGTGAAATATCGATGCTAATAAAGATTTGATCATGATTTCAATATGTGTCATATAAGTGTGCAAGCATTTATGTTATTATTAGAGTTCTTAGCAGAGAAGCTTTCTAGTGGGGCAATATACTTCGATACTAAAATATCGTGACGGTGTGCATGCAGATGACAAGAGAGTGAGAGTACTAATATGTCGATAAAAAGAAAATCCTCTATCACACTTACACTCATTTGGATATGAAATAATGGCATCCTAGTAAGTATCTTGATGATGCGAATTGATCCTGAAGGAACAGATATCATATAATCCAAATCAACAAAGATAGAAAAAGAAGTCAATAAAAGACGTAAGGATATTAAAAAGGTGTGGGTGAATAAACCAGCAGAAGCCCAAACAGTCTCAACCTAACGATGGTCTAATGCCGTACATGACGATGAGAGGAACCAATCTGAATTGGAAATTTTATTTTTCTCTCTTGATTCCGATGGTGCAAACGCTTCAGCATTCAAATGCCTGACTCACTGAGCTGGCATCTCCTTCTGAGCTTGAAATTGAAGCGCTGCATCACATGTTGTGATAAGTATTGTTTGATCTACATGACATGCAAACTACCGATGAATCGGAGTTTCAACGAGAAGGCGTGGATGAAGACAAGACACATACACAAATCCACATCTACACTTAGCGTAAAGTCATAAGTTGCTTAAGGTGTGGGTGTGGATGTCGATCTCCTTTTCAGCCACACTCTATCACCATGATTTTGAAAATCATGCAAGGTAATGTTCGCTGGATCAGTGATTGGACAAGTACAAGTACGACAAGTACAAGTACAAATACTTGTTACTTAACTAATTTACTTTGGACTTGTACTCAACTGTAATGTACTGTAGTAAATTGTACTTAGTATCGGTACTGAGTACAAGTGTACTTTAGTACAATGTGCTGAAGTACCTGTACTAAGTACAATGTACTATAGTACCGGTACTGAGTACAAATGTACTTTGTACTTCGCTATAATTTCATGTTTTAGTTATTCTATTATTATTTCGTAAACCCCTCCCCATATTAGAAGCCCCCGGGGGGCTTCTAATATGTCTATCATATGAAGCTTCTGGAGGGGGCTTCTATTAAGTCTCAAAAAAATTTCGTAAACTGCCAGGAAAAAGGGTTCGCAAGGGTTTTTAGCGACTTTCAAGGTTTTTATGAGTTTTCCAGAAGATTTTTGACATTATTTTCAGATGTTAGCTAAGCTTGATAAGAGTCAGCCAACTTTTTACGTGAAAATCGAAAAATTTTAGCTGTTTTAGCATGAAAATGCGAAAAAAAATCTTGAAAATTTTAAAATTTTTTCGAAAAATTAGGGGGCTTCTAATACGTCAAACACGTTGTTCATCTCAGAGGGGGCTTCTAATAAGGGGGGGCTTCTAATATGGGAGGGGCTTCTATTATGGGGAGGGTTTAAGTCAATATTTACTATTTTCATGATTTACTGACATCTGTAGGAATGAAAAAAAAATAGAAGGAAATATTGGTATTAAATCAGAATTTGCTTTGAACTAGTTGTGTCACATTCTTTATTTTCATCAGTTGTTCTTCTCAGATTTGTTTTTGTTGACTTACTATTTATTTTTAACTTCTTGTTCCACTTTTTATTTTAACTCGTTGTTATTTTTTATCATTTTGTTATTTGTCACTGTTACTTCCTGAAACTAATAAAAATTTTAATTCTTCATGGTAACATCTTCTATCGTTTATCATTGAATATTACAACAAAAATTTATACATAATAGTACCAAATAGATTATGGAGCAACTTGAGTATATATATAATAAAAATCATCAATTGATTTTATTTTTATTTTTTTTTTTCTTTTTATTTATAATAGCTCTATAATAGATGAGTATGAGCTCGAGCTATAAGAAAAAATAAAAAATGTATAACAATGTTTCATTTTATATAATGAAATTGTACAACAACAACAACAATATCGGATCTATTCTGACGATGACCTCAATATGGTCGAAAATTTAATATGATATTTTTGTTCATTATATAAAATGAAACATTGATATACATTTTTTATTTTTTCTTATAGCTTGACCTCATACTCATCTATTATAGAGCTATTATAGAATAAAAATTAAAAATAAAATAAAAATAAAATCAATTGGTGATTTTTATTATATATATACTCAAGTTGCTCCATAATCTATTTGGTACTATTATCTATTAATAAATCCATGTACTCATCTCACTAAAAATTTATACATCGCTAGCTAATAAGTACATATTAAATAAACAAGCTATTGCAACAGCAAAACATTATTTCATCTACGACCCGATGTTACAGAGATAAATAATCTATAAAATTCAAATATTTGTTGTTACCTACATAGAAAGATTATCTGAAAAACACGTGGTCAATCTGCGTTTTTAAGCTTTAAAATAATTGTTAAGTTTTTGAAATATCCCCTAGAGATGAGAAGCTGTTAAAAGCATGTGTTCCGCAGAAGCCACAAACAAACAGCTAACAAAAAAGATTAAATTAGACAACATCTCATTAAGTACATATGTACTAGTACCGGTAGTACAGTACAAGTACATATGTACTTAGTACCGGTACTACAGTACATTGTGCTGTAGTACCGGTACTAAGTATATTGTACTTAAGTAAAAAGTATCGAAGTACAAGTACGAAGTACACAAGTTAAGTACAAAGTAAATGTACTTGTACTGCACAAATGTACTATGTACTAAAGATTTTTAAGTAAAAAGTACGAAAAGTACCAAGTACTGTACTAAGTATCCAATCACTGCGCTGGATCATCAGAAATGACATTGTTTTGATTTTCAGTCATCACATTCCTTAATTTTATTGTTTAACGTACTTCACCGTATGAGTATGGATGTAGATGTTCAAGAAAGAAGAGCCGTATAATCCCATGCTCACTCACATTCCAAATGCTGCCGACTATTTTCTATCCTTTGTTTTTTTATCCCTTTTTTCACGCTCTCTCCACTTCTGGCCATATATCGCTTTCATTTTTTTCCTTTGAATTTGCACTTGCTTCATTGAAGACTGAAATTAATGCATTCAATATAGTGATTTACATATCTGCATGTATATTCGACTTAAACTGGCCGATACATCTCATATTTTTACTTTAGTATACAATGAAGATATTAAATCGGTTTGATCAATAGAATAATTATTCACAATGTGTCATACTATTGAAAGAAGGTTTGTTAGTGGAGCGAGTTTGAGGTTGAAGCGTGAAACTCACATAAATTCTTTAACACCAGTAATCTAATACAAAATACGTAAAAAGGTTTTAGTTATAAATATTCGAGATTGTAAAATTTCATGCGCTATGCATTTAAAATATTAAAAGTGTCCAATACTTGTATCAAAAATCATAAACACCTCTCAATTCCAACGTCATTCTTGAACTGACAAACTTGGAAAAATAATTTGAAATCTTTGTATGATAAAATTTCTATTGAATTATTTACAATTCACAGACTTTATATAAAAAGATTGTACTGAGTACATTACGATATTGATTTGCAACCAACTGTGTGTTTTTTTTTACAAATCGCGTAATTATTATTTTGATCGAGATAAATTCATTTTTTCCATACGATGTATCAAATAACAATAATTCATTGAATGATTATTAGTTATAGATTCGTTAGAAAATCAGTATAAGAATATTTGAAATTAAAACTGAACTACAGAAAAAAATCTGATTAATTTCCAGTGTGATCATTAGTTTGATCTAACTAAATCATATAATTCACTGAGAGAAAAAGAAAAAAAACGTGATTTAACTTGAAAAAAAAAGTTATATTTGTCAACAAATCTTTACAAAAGCAATAAAGTATACGATACTAAATCGTATAACTCATATTTATCATATAAATTATTATATATACTGTTGTTATTAAGCATTCAATCCTTTAGATGTGCTAATATCATTAAACTATTTTTTTTTCAAAAACAAAACATTCAAAATATATAAAGAAGACATAGGCGGCGGAGCCACGAGGCCTGGGTAGGCACGAGCCTACCCTAGGTTGGAGAGGTAAAGGCTTGGGTAGGCTCAGGTAAAGGCTTGGGTAGGCTCAGATAAAGGCTTGGGTAGGCTCGAACCAGTACAGATAAAGGCTTGACTAGGCTCAATTTAATGTAAAAATTTTCTAATATTATTAATTTTCGTGTTCTCCTGACAGATGACGCGTTACTACAAGGTCAGTCCACATTTTATCTATTACAAACTCGTGTTCAGTGGCATACTGATTGGTTTTTGTTGACGTCTATATCTACGTCGAATTCTTTATTTTCAATATAATATAAGATAATTTAACAGTTGTTCTGAACTTCTATTCAAAATAACCACAGACGGCGGAGCCATTAGGCCTGAATAGACTCAAGCCTACCCTACGTTGATGGAGAGTAGGTTTCGGTAGTCTGAAACTAGGACAGACCAAGGCTAGTATAGACTCAGTTAAATATAAACGTTTACTCTTATTGTTTAGTCCTCATATTCGTTTGACAGATAACTCATTTTTATAAGGACTCCATATTTTTTCTACTGCTAACTCGCATCCAGTGAGGTAGTGATTAGTCTTCTTTGGTATTTATATCGTCATCGGATTCTTGGTTCTTAATATAAGACGGATGAATTGTTTTTTGTAGATTTCTATTTAAAATAACATTTGAATTGTAGGCACTTGAATAACATTACTCCTTTCGTATGCCGATACCAGTTAAATAAAATCAGATTATGTCTTTCTTTCACAATAAAACAACAAACGGCTAAGAACAGTTTTGATGAAAATTCATCTTCTGTTGAACTTGTATCGATCAGTTCAAATGATAGTTAAGGTGAAACAGGATTATATGCAAAAATGTCATTGTTAAAACTATAAAACCTTGACATCAATTTGATTAAGCATCTATTCTGATTTCCTTTCAAAGAATCAAGATAGAAAAAATATTTTGATGTTGAATAGCATTATTTCTTCTTAGACTTCTCTTTTACTGCTTTTTAAATAGTCTTTTTAAGTTACTTCGTTAGTACCTGTTGTGTCTGGAAACAATAACGCATTAGATAGTTATCACACTTATAAGGAATTAAAATCTATCAACAAAAACCTATGACGCTCAACATTATAAACAAATGAAGAAAACTATTTTTCGAATCGCTCCCATCCATGTAAATATATTCGAGTTGAAATAAGATTAAAATCGATTATAAACTAACTAGAAATCGATTATAATCATACGACCTGAATCAATTTTAAATCATTTTTTAACTGATATTAATTGAAAATAACCGAAAAAAAAAGCCAAATTTCATTGATTATTACGATTAGTTCCATTTAAAATCGATAAAAGTTTCATAAAAAAAAGATTTTTCTTTTTGATAAATGAAAAAGTCTTCACACGAATTTTACCGGTTTGCATCAATCTTATTAATTGTTTTATACCGTTTTAGCGAGAACGAATCGTAATAATCAATGAAATTTTGATTTTTTCGGTTATTTTCAATAAAAATCGGTTAAAAAATGATTAAAAATTGATCAAATTCGTAGGATGACAATCCATTTTTTATCGGCTATTACCCGATTTTAATCTGATTTCAACTCTATTTTTTTACGTGGACAGACCTGGTTTGTCTGAAAAGTTGAGCCTACCCTAGAGTGAAATCGTTCCGCCGCCTATGAAAGAAGAGTATGGGTGATGACATTAACTCGATATCAACCATGTACGAAAATATTTATCGAAATTTTTTGCTTTGGAACTTTTTATTTATATATGGATGAATTGAAAATTTATTGTACCGTTCTATAAAAAATATGGACGAAAAAAATATTCGATTCTGAAAACAGCGATTAGTGGATTCTATAATACTATGTGAGAGGAAAATATGAAAAACCATAAAGATTGATTGAGAAGAACTCGACTTATTGAAATTTTACATATAAGAGTACCACGGTACAATAATTTTGCGATTCATTCATATACATGAATATAATGTATTACGTTCGTGAAAATAAAAAGGTTTTTTTTCTACTATCTTTTGCTTCTCGATATTTGTTTTTCAAGTATGAACATGTTTTGATATTATTTCGTATGCAGTATTCATTGTACACAAATCATTTAAGCAGAACGTTTTGTGCACAACGTGCGCATCTTCTTTGCATACGTACGTGATAAATTGTGTTACAAAAAATAAAAAATGGAAAAAACCAAGCACATTAACGAAGAATAAGAAATGTATGAGTCTTATTGCAAAGGTAAAACAAACAATCATTCGAAAAAACAAGCAAACAGTGTTATACAAGCAACATCAAGCCTATTCAACAGCGCTTTTTACATTAAACAATTCTCAAATATTCGGCTTCATTAATTTTATTTTAGTGAGTAACTTAACAAAATAATACTAACAGTAGAAGCAGGCTCATTAAATAACATACAAACATACATTATCAATCTAATTTGCACGTTAGAACACAATTTATACAGATATGAAATTGATTTCAATGATCGATTTATAATCAGTTTTTTTATTGACAGTTGACTTGACTCACTTTGCTATCTCCATTTCACTTTTATTTATAAGTTTACTTGCTCTTTTTGCCAATATTATAACATCATTTTGAGTTAGTTAAGAGACAAGCGTTGAGCTATCAACATAATATGAGTAAAGTTTTGGTGATAATAAATATAAAAGTTCTATCGAAACAATAGTAAAATCTTCATGTCGGTGAGAATGAAGATAAAAAGTTTTATTTCTTTCAGCAGTCTCAAGGTCAACTTAAAATGCGTCACATCATCTGGCGATGAAAAATAATAGGTGTCTGAAAATCTTGGAATTACAGTATAAGGCATCAATGTGAAGCTGTAATATATTGTGTCACATAGTGAACCTTCATGGACAGGGCAATAGGTTTCAATCTGATGTTTTTCTCCAAGGAAAGTCGCGCGAAATTCGAGATTGATAAAAATCTTGCATTGAAAACTTTCACGTAACATTATTTTTTTCTATTCTCTTCTTGTTAAGCTAATCACTCTTAAAAGATGATGAAGTAGTAAAGTTTTCATATTTTTCATGGAAACAGATTTATTCGTGATATCTGTTAAGATATACTTTATTCTATTAAATATACTAGCTCTACTAAGACATAACCAAGGCTATTAAAGTCTATAGAACCTGAACAGATCTTGTTTTCATTATGAATCTGTTTCCGCTCTAATCCATATTCTGTATGTATACTTCTGATCTAACTTTCATTTTCAAAAAACAAAAAAAATTGTTAGTACCAATATAGTAGCATCTGGCAGGTAGCGATTTCATTTACGAAAATGTTGCGCAACAAGTTTGACGCTAGGTAACAATCCGAAAGGCGGGTACCAAAAATACCTAGTACTACTCATCAATCTGACAATGTGAAAATAAAAACTGCGGTTCATATTGAGATACTTGTAGCGCAGACAGAAAGCTTCAGATTAGACATGAATGCCTTGAGTCATGACATGTTTTCTATTGAACTCTCTGAGAATTCATTCAAGTTCTTTGTTACTTCGTCAGAGATATGGAAAATACAGAGATTAGGATATATAGAAAGTGTGAAGATAGTATCATAGCTTGTGAGTTATTTACGTGGCAATTTCACTTAATGTGTTATCGTCTGATCTTGATATTGTAAGAGTGTTACGCGTTAAACTAATTTTTATCATACCAATGATGATTATAATACTTAATCAGTGATTGTTATAGAAAAGTGTCAAATTTTGTACACATTCCAATAACGAACACTGAATCCTTATTAATACTCAATACAAAAATCGTTCTCATAGTAGCAGAAAGCTAGATGAAATAATTTCACATGTATAGAAAGAACAGAAAATACAAATAGGTGTCTAAAATTCATTTGTTTGATTCGTTGTATGTATACGTAATAAGAAATATAAATCATCAAGTCGTATGAGGCAAATATTTTAAAGCAGCAAATTGACATCAAAATCCACAACAAAATAAGACAGAATAATACATGAATACTTAAGAAAAAAAACTAGAATTGAAATGATAAGCATATGGAAGGACATGAAAAGAAATGATTAGCAGATAAAGGAAAAAAAATCAGTTGTTAAAATTTTGAGATGAAAACCAAAAATATAACGCTCTAACATATTTAAACTTTATTTTCTCATCAAAATTTGTTCTTCAGGTCTGAAATATAAGCTCACGATGAGAATTATCCATGGATCGAAAATTGTTTAGAATTATAATTCGCTTTGTTGAATAATTTTAGAGAGGTTGTATTTGATGTAACATAAAGAAACCCATCACAGATATTTTTCTTTTATTAATCTAATTGTTTCAATGTTTTTAATAATATTAAAAGATTCTGCTATTTATTTACTCGAACATGTCACAAAAATTGCTATTCACACTTATTGGTATCGCTTTCTCATCCTTATTGATTTTTTTTTTGAGGGCTATATGTTTTTAATATTACTTTGGAAAAGTATTACTGTTGTGATATATTTCTCAATGGTATTTCTTTATGTCTTTTTTTTTGTGATACTAGGATTATAACTGGCAAGCTAGTATGTCCTAATAATGCACGTTAATAATAATTGATTTCTTTTCTTTTTGTGAATTAAGTGAGTTTTCAACTTGTTCTTCAAAAGTGATTGACACGTCTATCACTACAATAGAAGATATTTTTCCTGAATAGATTTCTAAGTTTGGTATTAAGCTGTGTAATTTTTTGTTTTGAAAAAAGAGTTCAATTATTATTGCGGATATTTAAGTTGTCCAAGGTTATATTATGTTAGACTTCATGTTCGTTTTCTTTCTGGTTCGACTCAAGATTTTGACATACGAACAGATATTCTGAAAGTACACGCTGTAGAATTTTCTCTTATACCATTGTTAATCATAAAGTTAAAAAATTGTAAGTTCTTATTTGTCCATATCTAAATAGACTAAAATAGCAAGAAATTAAGTTGGATATTGAGTTTCAGTCACTAAAAATATTTTTGATAATTGTTATAGTCGTTTACTGAGTTTTTTAAGCTAATTTTTCTGAATCTTTTAGTCTACAAGGAAAAGACACGTAACATGATTTTGAGCTATGATTATATAAAAAATAAGGCTCAGATCAAATAAAGGATTATTAAAAGATATAAAAGCAGATGAATAGTAGACAAAGAAAAGGAAATATATTAAACTATTCTGTTTTTTTGACTAAATTACTTTAAAGGATTAGAGTCTAATATAAAATTGTCTGATTATGATACCAAGAAAAAGCTCAAGAAAATTTAAGTATTAAAAAGTTTCTTTTGCTTTTTGAAAAATATTTTCTGTTATCTCTGAGTCATTTTCTACTTTTTGAGCATTAAAACATGGTGATACTGATTGCATCGTTAAAAGAGTTACTCGCATGTTTTTATTCGCTTGAAAATAACTCTTCATACTATATGAGACGCTTTCACACGTTTACAAGAAATACGTTAAGGGTTGTGTATCGATGATCATGTCACTCTATTATTGTCTTGTCTTTTCTTAGAATACTTTTCATAAGTATCGTAAGCCATTTTGATGTCTAATTAAGCTGTTATAGACAATATATATAAGTTTAAAAAATATTTTCAACTTGAGTTATGTGCTTTGAAGATGCTCAAGATGTTCGTGTGCCTTAAGACTGGTAAAATAGCGGGTAAAACTAATAAAAGCGCATGAATTTAAAATAATACTACTCGTTTCTTAACACGTTTAAATGCAGTAGAATATGTACAAGTAGCGTTACAAAACATCTTAATGGGTTGATTATCACAGTCTTGTCTGTCTGAAAACATTCCGATGCACAACAGTGTAGGAGAAAAGCTTTGTATGCCGTAGCAGCATGTTAAAGTAAAGCGAAAAAGACAGAAATGTTTTCTAGTGAGCAAGAGTATCTTTTGGTCTCACAGCAACCCGAAAGCTATTCAAAAAGTCTAATACTATAGAACATAAAGTGTGAGTGTTGATGATAAGTTTCATACTAGACATGAACGCTTAAGAGTAGGAGCGAACATCTTTGGCCAAAACAACTATTAGTAAAAGTAAGGATCAAATGTCGTGCTATGCATTAAATACTAATGGACACAGCTAAAAGCCTCTAGATCTTTCTTTCCTAATCATATTTCAACGACCAATGAAAACTGTTTTAAAGTATAATTGATATTTATGACATTTTATTCTATCACAGGATTAGCCTAGAACAAAACAATAGGTTTACCCATAGGACAAACTTGTTAGCAAAAATAAGTCTACAAAATTGAGAATCCTAAGAAGTGTTGACCGAATCATTTATGACTATTTATCAGGTAGCTTAGAAAGACATCGCATCAATACCGAAAGTTTAATTTTAACGAAGCAATAATTTTATAGTGAAAATTTGCTTAAATAGTCAAATGAGAAATATCACATATTATACTATATATGTAAATGATCATTTGTTTCACAGAATGTGGACGATATTCATGATAGAAAAATATCTAATAGAGTTCAGTTTAATTAGCACAAAAAATAAAACAGCTGTAAGATGAAGTTCATTTGAATCATTGGCTTTTGAAAGTATTCTAGGAATAGACAAGTTCTGTGAATGCCTTCGATTCTTTGAGTTCGACAGGATTTTGTAGGTCACAGAGTTTAGACAGTTCCTAAAGTCTTCCTTGACTTCTTTAATTATGGCGTAGGTGTTACTGCTAAAACGTTTTCTTTCTGGTAAACTTTTTAGTTCACATAAATTCAAGAGTTGAGAACTCAAAGAACTCAGATCAGTTTCATTGTATTTTCTTTATTAAAGACAAGACAGATTATTTTAGTCATGCATCATTCTAGAACAAACAGTGCCAAAGAGAGTCATCTAAATCCGATTAACGTCATCAACGATTGGAAGAAAATAGCTAAAAGTACACGCAAAAGATAAGAATATGTCTGGTTTTTTTGTTTATAATAGATGTGTTCATATTTAATATAAAAATCTATGCATCAATACTATTAAAAAAAACCAAAGTAACGAGAAGTAAAAATATCCATTATTGATATTTTAAGTATATAATTACATAGAGATTCATTGAAATAGTTTATTACTTCTTCTTTATTTTGTGGTCCATTTTTTTATAAATAGAACGTCAGAATGATTGAAGGTTCTTTTGTTGAAAGGTGTACGTTTATGAAAATAAGTCAAGAACGTCAATTTATCGATTGGTTTCAAGGTCGGTAAAATTTACTTACTAAGTAATACTCGTATGAGATCTGGTAATGAACTGTATACATCATCATGACGCTAATACAGATCATTAGTATCAGCTGCGTTTCACAAAAATCAGTTTAGAAAGAATTATATCGGTATGATATTCCGATTCTTGTTGTAGTAGAGATCCTAGCTAGTGTTTTATTTTAAATGTAAGGTAGAGATATGTTTAAATATTTATAGTTACCGACTTTGTAAAAATATGTTTTGAATATGATAATATCTGAAAACATTGTTACAGACTTTCCTTGCAAAATTGAAAAATAGCATATTTAATTGAAATACCTCGAAGATCATCTCCAACTTTTTCATGCCATTTGACATTGGTCGCTGGTAGCCTTCTATCTAATTGTTCTATGATGATGGTCTGGGATAGTATTGAATTTCCACTTGGGCGATGCTACATAAAATAAACCTAGCTAATTTTCTTTTCGTTCGATGATCAGCTGCAACTACAGAGACACTATGGATCTCACTAAGTTAAGTTAAAATGAACGGTTCTGGATGCTGTAGTTCTTTCTTTCCTCACTCAAAACCACACTGCATGGCTATAGCCACACACCCACAACCACACCCAATGCGTGAACGTTATATTCGTCATGAATTGACATTTGGTGAAGTTTTTGATTTTGATAATTCTTACAGCAAACCATTGATGTATTGTTCTGAAGATTTTTCGATTCAAACCTTCGAGCTGTTTCCGTTTGGTTGACGTAACAATCGAATAAATGTTGAGTATTGATGGAAGATAAGGTCTAATGAATGCATTGCATAATCGATAATTTACTTGTTCAGTCATCATACGACTACAAGCTAATTGTTTGGAAATATTCATATTGATGTGTGGATAGATCCATTACTCTTTAACACCCACACCGTAACTTTTTATAACACAATTGAATTTATTATTGCTTTCAATATCAGTGTATAGAAATCTGTCAGATTTATTAGTATTTTTTAATCAGATATGAAACAAAGGTTTATTGAGTACATGATCCGATTTGCTAGAACCAATTAAGTTTTCTGTAGAAATTGTATAAAGAGAAAAATAAGGACCATAATTTGTACGATTTTATATTAGAAATCTACACATTATTCACTGACAATGGCCAGCCTAAGCAGATTTTCTGCACATTATTCTCATGATCCTAAGTACAAAACTAAAGGATCGAAGAAATGTCATTGTTTTTGACAAAAGTGAATAGTTTGTTCTTCTATCCTTGTCAATTTCATCGTGAATACTAATACATCAATTAGTAAAACTAAAAATTTATGATTAATTTTAGATTACCAAAAATACTCATACATTCAACAACTGAATCGAATATTTAAAAGTGAAAACTTCGACCGTATTCAGTCTCGTTGTTGAACATGGCTACTGTTGTTCCACAAACGGATAATTCTCATATTGATGCCGACGATATGAGTCTTGAAATTTTCTGCCTTATCTGGCTCGATGCTAACACTAGTGTTGAAGATAATAGAGACACAGAACAAGAATTACGTTCCATCATCAATCGTCTAAAGAAATTTCAAAATGTTGCACAATGTCAAAAATATCTTGAAGAAAGTTCAGAACATAAACGATTCGTTGTGATTGTGAGTGGTCGATTAGGACTAGAAATAGTTCCTTCTATTCATAAACTTCGACAAGTTATATCAATCTACGTTTATTGTTTGAATAAGGAAAGTAACGAAGAATGGGTCAACAATTTTTCTAAAGTAAAATTAGACTGAACGGTTTCGATTATATTTTATGATTTTTGTTTCATAGGTAAAAGCTGTTATTGTTCAGCTTGATGAACTCATTTCTCGAATTCAAGATGATCATAAAATCCAGAAAATGGTCGAAGAACCATTGTCAATTAATATTTTTACCACAGATATGGGCTCAAATAAATCGACCACAGGCTTAAATGGCCAGTTTGTTTTTTCTCAAGTTCTAATTGAATGTCTTCTTCGACTCAAATATTATGAAGTAGATAAAAAAGAACTTATTCGTCGTTGTAAAAAGCAATATGAAGGTAATAGGAACGAGTTGAGCAAGATTCGTGAATTTCAAAAGGATTATTCATCCGACAAAGCTTTATGGTGGTACACAAGAGAATCATTCTTTTATAAAACTCTTAATACAGTTCTTCGTACCAAAAATATTCATCTAATGTTTTTGTTTCGCACATATATGTTAGACATTTATCATCAATTGAAAGACTTTCAAGCTAAAGATCGTCTACAACTTTATCGAAGCCAAATGATATCCAGTGATGAACTAATCAATTTGGAACAATGCTGCGGTCAATTTATTTCAGTGAATTCATTTTTTTCTACAAGTACTAATGAACAGAAAGCTCTTTCGTTCCTCAAGCGTTCTCATGTTACAGATAATTTAAAGCCAATATTATTTGAAATTATTGCCGATCCTACGGTAATTAACACAAAACCATTCGCTGATATTAGTCAACATAGCGCATTTCCTAATGAATCAGAGATACTTTTTATGCTTGGTTCTATTTTTCGTTTGGAAAGCGTTAAACGTAATAGCGATGATCAAGTATGGATAATCCGAATGGTTTTATCTAGTGATGATGAACATGATTTAAAACAAGTTCTCATGGATATGAAAGAGCAGCTTGGAGGTGGAGAAACAAATCTTCAAACTTTAGGAAGACTTTTGTCCGAGATGAGTAGATTTGATCTGGCTGAAAAATATTTTATTCGCTTTTTGAAACAACTTTCTCCTGATGACCCTTTACTTTACGATTTGTATCAAGATCTTGGAAAACTTGCATCACAGGTCAATAACCTCGACAAGAGCATGGAATGGCGTCAAAAAGCTATCACACTCAAGAAACAAAATCAATCAAAATCAAGTGAATCTGATAGTAAGTTCATTGAAAGAAAGTCAATGATCTTGAAATGAGCATCTTATATAAAAATGAATGTTTTATCATGTAAAATACGACTGCAAAAACTCAGAAGAGCGAAATCCTGGAAAATTCATAAGCGATCTTTACTAAGAAATCTCTCATTTAGCTTATAAAACAGTGACGGTTATAGTGGAATGGATAACACTGTCTACTTTCAGCTGCTCTGTTTTTCAATCTTATCTTTCCCAACAATGAGGATGTGGATGAACATAGAAATTGCACTCACACGCACACCCACATATGTACCATAACAACAGCTTTTTATAAATGCTTTTATTTTTCTTTCTTTTGAAGAATTCAGTTATGTTGAAATTTATCCGAAGAATTAGTAGCAGTGTGTTAAAATGAAAATCGTTCTTATGATTATCAATGTTCTTTATCAGATTAGTCTCTATGCATGATATCAAAAATAAAATAGTTTTAGTAAATGAACTGTTTTCCTATTTGAATTCAACAACTTACTCTAATTTACACCACAAAATATTTTTAAAATGACGAGCTGTGATCAAAACTAGCAAAACTTGTGCTATAACTACATCGTTTGTCTTATACAATTATGTTTCTTTCATTAAATAAAAACAATTTACGGGAAATTTTAATAGCATATAGTGAGTCATCATATATTGAACATAATATTGATGCAAGACAATAGTTAAAAGTTACAATAAAAAAAGGATTCGATTAAGTAATAATATCTTTCCATTTTCATATGAAAATGTCATAGATTGTGTCTTGTGAATTAGTTTTCATAATATTTTCCGAAAGGTTGCAGAACTATTCAACCTCATAATCTCTATGAAATCGTCCACTGATAGTTTTCTTGAGTTTTTCATCGTTTATATCGAGAAGTAGATCATCTTTCTTCATTTTATTTTTTTATGAAATAAATTTAAAATGCAGCTATCCAGTGCCTTTTGCACGACAGAAAAATTGAATAACTATCTCTTTTCGAATAATAACCTTTTAAATTTTACAGTATTTGTTTACAATCTTTAAAAATCAAAATATCAAAGAAGCTTTGTATCCCACATTTATTCTTTTTATTCAGAATAAGATTTGTTAAATAAATTTGATATTTCGTCTCAAATAAACCAATTTAAAAAGGTTGGGAAACATCAATAGCTTGGCTAGGGCAGAATAAAATAAATCTTATATATCTATGCTAAGTTATGTTTAACTTAAATTGAAGTTTGGTTGAGTCTAAGGAGTTATACAGTTCGCAATTATTTTCAATCGAAATCTAATTTTTTATTAGCGAGCTCCGATCAAAAGAAAAATGAAAAGCTCATCAAACTTACATTTATTTGAGTATAATTTTTCAAAGATGCTTATTTGTATTCGAGTCTGATTTGGTGAATTGATGATATTTTCAGTATCTGAATATATTATCTTGTTAAATTTTCTTGATTTATGCTGAACCAAAAAATATTAAGGAGCTTTTAGTTCATTTACTTCCTATGGTTGAATAACACATGTTGTCTCTCGGAACCTGATACGTGAAAAATGATTATGTTGACTTATTTCTTCATTGAAATATTTTTCCAACATCGTTTCCTAATGTCGACGCAACAGAACTCAATCCTTTCAAAATAGAAATATGAGTCAGTGAGAAGGGTATGAGTATGGGCGTGAGTGCAGTTGTTCCCTTCAACCATAGCCACACCTTCGTGTGTATTGATATAATCATTGAAACTCTAGAGTCTATGATATATTCTGATCATGATCTTTATGTTTGACTAGAGGTTGTTGAACAACTAATCTATCATAGCAACATCAATACGCAAGAAATACTAGAACAGATGAAACAGATGAAGCAGGTGAAGCAGGTGGTAGCTCAGATGTATGAGTTACACGAGTTTACCAAACCGCGCTTCTTTTTTATTTTACCGGCGGGACATTGTGACATGCAGCTGATCAACAACGCACAGAAGTGGTTTGACATCCGTTATAAACTTTACTTTTTATGTGAATGTTCACAAGAGCCTGAAGAAATGCACGTTGCGCCCCATGCTGGTTATTTAATTAGACAACCGAGAGATTTTGTTGAAAGATATGGACCATATTTAAAAACAATTTCAAATATTGTTCAATTTTTACTCTCTGTCGGATGCTTAGTCATTCCACAGTTGGAAAATTCAGCAACTATTTTCAGTAGTACATTATCGTCGCAATCTAACACTTCTGAATACTACGGTCGCATAAAACAACAACTAAGATTGGTGGACGTTTTAATCAATAAATTTCATAACAAACAAACTTATCCAAGTTCTTCAATAGTTGAAATGGAAGAATCAAAGAGAATTGTACTTCAGGGCGCAAAATTACAAGAACTTGAAGCATATCTAGATCTTGTCGACAGTAAATGTAGTCTAGGAAACTTGTACCGAAAAGTCACTGTCGACGGTCATATTCGCTGGCTTTGTTCCAAACACTACGACGACATGCGTTTCAACAATGAAATACGTAAATATATTAATGACTTTGAAGCTATGGGAGGTAAATTTAATCAGACAAGCAATGAAGCAATTATAAGTGATGCGAAGATGACAAGCAAAAACGTTAAGATGTTGTGTGAAGCACTTACATATGGTTTTAATATTGTGAAGCTAATTATTGAAGGATGTTCGTTCTCTAAGGATGATCTTGACAGATTGCTTGATATTGTGATGAATCGTTCTTCGATCCGTTCTCTCAAAATGATCACTGTTCGTGTTTACAATCGTCTTCGAATATTAAAGTATACCTGCCAAAATATAGTCATAGAGTTCAATAATCAGTCTTTGAAAGTTCGCTTTTACGATACCTACCAAGACGGGAATAAGTCGATGTTCATTCAACTTTTATTGCAAAACAAGATACATCGAAAACTGAATTTCTCTGCGCATGATTTTCGCTGGCATGAAGATGATCTTCGGAAATGTCTTGAAGTCAACAGAATTGTCACAGGACTGACTGTGGAGTACCCTAACAACATCGATCTGCTGAATACCATATTTAATTTGAAAACAAACGCATTGTATCAACTAAAACTGACTCCCTCTCTACACGAGCCCTCAACATTCCATTTCTGTGAACTGTTGAAGACAAATAAAACGCTAGTTGAAATTGATCTTATGGACGAGACTGGTTTCGAAGACGATGCTTGCGTTGCTAATCTTCTGCACACGTTGAGAAATCATAAGTCAATCAAATATCTTAGCCTACATGTTCAAGATATACGGCCATCGAATCAGAAAGAAACTAGTTTGATAAAATCACTGAGAAAGGATGAATTTATTTCACACCTTTGTGTATCCACGTCTGTTGTCTCACGTGAACTTACAGAAGCATTCATTCATGCTGCTAAAGAACGTCATAAATTGACTTATCTGAAGTTTTATAAGAGTCAATTGGCAGCCGATGATATAGCACAACTGAAGTCATTGCATAATGATGGAAGTTTGATTCAACTATCATTCTATGAGCAACCACGTTGGCGTGTGATGCTTGGTGCAACGAACGAACCACTGAGCAAAGGTAGGAACTTGAAGAAGTCTAAATCGTTCAAGAGAAATGAGAATGGTTCAGAATCGGAGCAGCAAATTCACAGATACTAAACAATCCTAATTTCTCGTAGATGTTCATTTGCAATTTGATAATCGGGGTACTTCTAAACACAGTCGTACTCTACGAAAAATGGATATCCTTCCCGTATGTTGGAAACAAAAGCTCGCTTTACTTAACAATAAATTCCAATTTTTAGTGTTTCAGTATTTATAGAAAGTTCTGAGTGAAGAAGTGAGATGAAGTTTTTTTTTTCGAGAAGTATTTATTTTCGTTTCTCTTTTAATAAATTTAAACGAGTTTAACGCAGTTTTCTTGGATAGAACTGGATATCATTATAAGATCAAAACCTATTTTAAGTCATAGGGCAAGGTTCGTGCTACGAAACTGTATACTTGGCTACAAATATTCTAACAAGCTTTTTACTAAATTATCAATTGTCATCACAAAAAAATTATATGAAATACTTGAAGCATCTGGAGCCAAATGGTGGTGTTTCTTCATACATTCAGTGTAAAAACCAGTCACAAGAAAAAAATCCAAATACTTAAGTTGAATTTTCTAAGGATTCAAAACTAGAATTAAATAAATTGTTGTCTCATGATTTAGAATTTCGGTATATCTTCGAAGAAACATCACTACTTGACTCGATATGACTCATATATTTTATCTTGTTCTGACAAAAAAAACCATTGAGGACAAAACCCGAAAATTATTTCAAAATTTCTTAAAACCTTTCAGGTTTGAAAGCATATGAAGATCTGTTACTGAATTTGAATGATTTTACTGATATTTTATTTGTATTCGAAACAGAAGATTCAATCTAAAACTACATATCAAGCTTCATCTTCAGATGGAGTAGTTCATCTGGAATTAGGATAAAATATCAGTGAAATTATTAAACATCAGTGTAACAAATTCATTTGCTAACGAATAATAGACTGATTTTACCGATTTTTAAAAAGAACTGTTTATAAAATTTTGTATCCGACGGTTTTTCTGGTAGCATAGAATTCATGTGCCTCTGTTCAGTCGTTCATCTTGGAATGCATTAAAATTTTGGAGTATTACACATTAAATAAAATAATTTCGTTTATAGATTACAGAGCGAAAAAAATGGTTGAGAATAATCTACATACATTTTGAGCTACATGCACGAATAAGCCATTGTATTTACAGGTTAGAATTAGCTTTGTATATGTTCGCATTTGAAGGAAGGAGACAACGTAAATATTTTTCGTTTAATAGCTTAGAATCAATGCGACATGGTTTAATTCTTATCACCAATCGTAAGATATCGTAAATGAGACGATTATACACGATCGCTTATAAAAATTTTCGGTAAACTTTAGAAAAAATATATATTATTGAATTCCCTTTTGTATACATGAATAAGTTATATGGTTTGGTAGTTTTCGGCAAAAAAACAAAACAAGGGCTAATCTCTTATTTAGTTTGATCTTTCACGATAAAATTTGTAATTCGAATTAATTCGATATAAAAAATAGTTTGATTATTGTTATTGATCATCTTAAATGTGCATCCGTACACTATTCAGTCGATGTAAACTACAGGCAATTGTTTTTCTTAGATATGAAATAAGTATCAAAATTCTAACTTTTGAGTGATTTGGTATTCAAAAAAAAACCTATAGTTTTTGGATATTTTACAAAGAATCGGATCAAAAACTTTTCTTCTGAACAGTTTTTCACATTTAAAAGCTTTGCTCAAGAAAAATCAGCCGGTTAGATTTGAGATAAATATTGATTTGGTAACTTACTCAAAAACTGAGTACAACTATATATAAGAGAAATTTTCTCTTTCTCCGCTGTTCACATGATATCCTGTTATTTCCAGCAAATAGTTTTACACTTTTCTTCAATCATCACTTGTCTTGAAATAAACAAAGAGCAAAACTGAAATGAACTCGCGTGAATAAATCAACTTTAAAAGCAGAAATGTTATTCTATTAGAGACAAGAAGCACTTAAATAAAACTGAGAAAGTCATATAAAAGAAGATGAAAGACATTTTGTCCATAAGCTAATCTTAAATATTGCCTTGATTATAATGATCGTTTTGCTTCAGATTAAGGAAAAACAGTGCCCTTGAGCCTTTCATATGGCAAGATTTCAAAGTATTTTTTGAGTCTATAAAACACTATGTCAGATCTCATGATGAATAAAGTTTTCAGTTTCAATTTCGTTTGTACCATTATCTAAACTAATAAGTTGAATGCGGGTGACATCTAAAACAGTATTTTACTAACAGACAACTGCTAGAGCTTCATCATAGATTACAACTTTCAATAAAACCGTATTGATTACCGTTTGTACGGTCTGGTCTTTGAAGAAAAGTGCAAATGAACATCAATTGCCGTATAGTAATACTTAGTTCGAAATTATCAATAATAGTGCTACTTCAGTAAAAATTATATCATTAGAAAGAACATAAGAAACCGATCAAGACATTCTAATTTCCTCTGAGGCATACTTCCAAGTTCGTAGTAAAAATTTACAAAAATATCTAAATTTTTTAGAGACAACCGTAATCTTGCATGTATATTATGTGAACAGCTGATAGGAAAGAAGAAAAAAGAACCTTGCCACATTGTTCTTAATGATTATGATAATAATGTTGATGTGATAGTTCAATTTAAGAAAAGTATCAATACGGAATTATATGACATCATTATTGTATCAGACCTCATGAGTAATCTAAATATTGCAAGTTCTATTTCTCATTCAAAACTATATATTGACTTTCTTATTGTTAATTGTTTCAAAAAAAGATCTATTTCGTTTTTTTTACTTCGTTTGTAGTAAATCATGAACAAATATTTTTTCAATTGATCATAAAATTATTATTCCTTTTTCTTGTTAGTTATTCTTGCCATTGCTCGATCGAAAAGAATTAGTATTGTTTTTTTTGTAATTTCATTGTCAACTTCAGTATGCAATCAAAACAAACATAAATAAGTCTCATTATGATTTTTGAATGTGAAAAATCCTTGTAGTTGATTTTTTCTGCGAATGAGGTGCCATAAAATGAATATGAAAAGAATAATTGGATATAAATGTGATCCTTGAACTGCATTAGGTTTCCTATCTTTGAAAGTAGTATCATGCACCTGTTGAATGATATTATATTGATAAATCCCCATGCGATCATCAACATAACGAGATAAAATACCTAACACAAATTGTGTTAGTTATTCGTGCACTGAAATAATTATAGTTTTTGGCCATTCATCATGTTCAAAAAGGATTATTTCAAACATTTTTCATGAAGAAATATTATTATATTTCTTTCAACTATGTTTTTCCTCATGTTTTCAGTAACATAGACATTTGCAGTTGTATGTACAGGAAAAGAGATAAAAAGAATATGACAGTTAATGGAATTATTTGGAAATTGTGTCATAGTCAAATAAGTGATTTACTCAAACAAGTTGCCTAATTTAAATAAACAATCTTTCGAATTTCAATCTTAAATATTTAAGCGAAAACCAGTTCAGTTAAACACAACTAGATGCTAACCTCAATAGGATATCACTTTACTCTTTTATCTTTCAAATTTGATCATCAGCTTGTATATATGATGTGAATTGAGAAAACAAATGGAAGGAGATATGCAATTATATCTTTATACATCATCTTTCTGCAATTAATATGGTATAACAAAGACACCATCGTATTTATTCAAAAACTGAGTCGAGTACGCAGAATCAATATATAATTAAGGGATGAATATGCTGTTTTGAATACAGAAAAGATGTTTTCTTTCAGATCTTATGCAAGTAATATTTTCCAACATAAGTAAGAAGAAATAGATCTTTGTTTTTGAAACGATTAATAATAAGAAAGTCAATATATAGTTTTCAATGAGAAATAGTACTTGAAATATTTAGATAACTCATGAGATCTGATACAATAATGATGTAACGTTATTCCGTATTGATACTTTTCTTAAATTGAACTATCACATCACCATTATTGTCATCATAATCAATACGAGCAATGTGGCAAGGTTCTTTTTTATTCTCTTTTCTATCAGCTGTTCACATAATATGTATACAAGATTACGTTTATCTCTAGAAAGTTTAGATATTTTTGTAAATTTTTGCTACGAACTTGAAAGTGTGCCTCAGAGAAAATTAGTATTTCTTGATCAATTTCTAGTGCTCTTTCGAATGATATAATTTTTACCGAAGCAGGATGATATTGAAAATTTCGAACTGCTTAGTTCATGTGAACTAAAATAATACTCTATTCTAGTCTGACTCTACTTTAGGAGATCACAGCATAAGCACAATACAATAGAGAATACTATGAAACAAAAAGATCTCTTGATCCCATTGATAGATGTTTTCGTCGATTCACTTTTTATCAATTGAATCACATTATTAATAGAAACAAGTTGTTGAAGAGAGGACGATTAATATATTCTCATTGAAATCCTTGGTGTGAACCCGAGATAATGTTTATACGATAATTTGAAAGAGACGTAATCTCAAGAAAGGAAATGTTTTCTTTTTATTTCAACATTTTATATAAATTCATTCATTATGAATGTTCGTATCAAAAGATGGAGATTATGAATTTCAATTCTTTATTATCTCTAATACTAATTGTTAACTTTAATAATATTTAATCAACGTTTTGAAAATATTCTCTACTCAAGTTTATTTCAACGAAAAATATTATTTAACTTTGGAAGTAAAGAATTCTGGCAGAAAAGTAAAATTTTTATTGATGATTCGAAAATGAAATCTATCATTTCTCAAATTTAGATTATAACGATGGTTTTCTAACATCATAAGATACTTCACGAACTCATTATCAACTTCTATCAATACTAAAAATAATCAGTATTAATTAACTTCCCTGAAAATAATAGATTAAATTTGATGAGTATTTATTTCCATTGCGTAAGATGATCTCTTCAGAATAAATAAATTATAATTGGTTCAATTTATATAAGTCTGTTCACATATAAAACTTTAGCATCAACGCATGTCAAACCATACTTGGACAGACATGAGTAAAAATTGGAATAAATTATTATTGATCCTAATGATTAATGGATAAACTACATACACTTTTCAATATAGCGTATGAATGCAGCTTATCTTGGCCACATGGGTTCTACTTGGATTCAATAGATTGGTGAAATATTTACTTAGTTTTGAAAAATTCTATAACTTAAACATTTTTTCAACAAATATCTCATAGCTCTATCATTTTTAATGAAGAAGTCATCTTCGTTTGAGATTCATGAATAGAACTATCGCTTCTAGCGTACTGTAAAATCATCTCATACATCCAAAAGAATTCTATTCATTAATAAAATAATTCTTATTTGCAATATCTACTTTTACATTACAGCTCGTTTTTGGGATCTTATTCTATTTATAAGAATTCAGATTAGGATAATTGCAAACTATTCTTAAAAAACAAAACAGAACAGAAATGAGCATATCTATTGTAATATTAATCTTTACATATTCAGTTAACAAGCTGAGCAGCTTATACAGTTGAATTTCACCATCTTCTTACATAAAGCTACAAACTTCCAACTATGTGAAATTGCAATTGAATTGTTATTATTTTCACATAGTTTACAAAGTTCTACAATGTTTATTTGTTAAATTTCATCAATTTGATTTTAAAAAAAATGAATAGTTTCGTTCTGTTTCTCAGTGACATTAGTTAATCGTACAAGATTGAAAGATTAAAACACTTATAAGGACAGACTGAATGCTTCTTGTCAGACGTTAACAGATCGTACAAGATCTAAAAGAAAGAAGCATACATGGTACATAATGTAGATCTTGCCTGTTATTATCTGTTCGTGTATGTGTGTGTTCTGTTCTTTCACTTGTTTGAGAATAGCTGACTGCATCAGCTTTCCTATGAAGAATAGCACCTGAAAAACAGGATCAAGCAGTGTACCTAATTTTTTTTATTCGTTTTCTATACTAATAGTATAGAAAACGGTTACTTCTATTTCTTATTTTTCTGTGGTGACAAAATAGTAAAATCTATTTATTTTTTATTTTTCTATATTGATGATATGGAAACAGTTATTTTTGTCCAATTTGTCTATAGTAATAATATAGAAAATGCTGATTTTCGTTTGTTATTTTTTTACATTCGTGATATGGAGAATCTTATTTTTCTACATTGGTAATAAAGATAACAGTTTGTTTTATTCTCTATTTTTTGTATATTGTTGACATAGAAAATTGTATTTTTTATTTTTCTATTATTATCAATATAGAAAAATAAGAATTAAAAATAAGATTTTCTATATTATTAATATAAAAAAATGAGAAATAAAAATAGGTTTTTCTATATTATCAAAATAGAAGAATAAAAAATGACAATTAAGATTTTCTCTATTATTGCTATAGAAAAATCAAAAATTAAAATTGAGATTTTCTATATTATCAATCTAAAAAATGAAAAACAATAAATAAGATTTTCTAAACTACCAATTTAGAAAAACAAGAAATGAAAATTTAGATTCGTATATTATTGATATAGAAAAATAAGAAATAAAACCAACTGTTATCTATATTACCAACGTAGAAAAATTAAGATTAAAACTAATCATTATTTATATTATCAATATAGAAAATAAGAATTAACAAATATAACTTTCTACATTATTAATATAGAAAAATGAGAGCTAAAAATAAGATTCTCTATATTGCCAAAATAGAAAAACAAGAAATAAAAATGGGAGTTTCCATACTACAGTATAGAAAAATGAAAAATAATGAAAAGGATTTTATATAATATCAAATATAGAGCAAATGTTGACTGTACTTATTCTAAAATAAGACTGAATTTTATGTGCAAAAAAAACCGAAGCAAGGTAGCCGATCAGACGGATCATTTCCATATGTATTAAAAATATTTGAGAAGTTTGATTTAATTGAAATAAATCTATAGTGTTAATAAGCATCTCATATAGCTCTATGTCATGATCTATAAGTAGAAAATAAAATTATCTACTCGAATTTTATGTCTCACAATCTCTTTGATTTAAAAAGCAGAAAGTATTGTTTTGTTTCTGACTCTCATCTTCGAGTTGTTTGACACATTATTATAGTTCTTATACCGTTTTGCAAGTATTTGTTTTTTGTCGATGGAAGAAAAGAAATAATACTAAAATGTACTTTCTTTCAATTGCATTGAGACATTAAACATATTAAAAATATATGATTTCACATGATAAAAATGAAAATTGATTAAATAGTATTAAATTTAATCAAGATCTCGATTATAGCTAGATTCTTCATAGACAAATTAAAAACGATGAAATTATTCTTAGGGAGTTTATAAAACTGCATGACATTTTTTATTAATTTCATCGGTTCTGTAACTGTCCATTCAAGATATAATCATAGAAGTATTGTTTCTAGTCTAAAGCTCAAGTCAGTATTAATATCAACCTTTAGAAAATTCTAGACCAACAAAAAAAAACTTTCTTCTAAGATTTAACCAGTGCAGAATGCGATACAATAACAATTTGAAGAAGAAATCTTCACACTTATTGCTATTGAGAATAGCTAAAATCATGATGGAATCTTTTACGATCGTTTTTTTGTGAGAATCCTCAAAAATTTACACCTATTGAATAGCCTACAAAACAAAAACTTGCAAAGATTTTAGATCAAGGTTTCGATAGGAGATTCGTATTGTCTTGTAAAGAAGCGAAAATATTTAATTGTAGAAAGATCGAAACCGATTCGTGATTGAAACTGCTATTGTTAAAAAAACCGTCTCCCATACATCCACACTCTATTAAGTTAAAAATTTGTAATACATTAGAAATGAATTCAAAATAAAAGATTTGACGATTCGTATATAGATCATTGTTTGTCCTATAATGTAGAATAATGAACATGACAGATTCTTCAAATATTCTTGAACTTGGGAAAGATTTGTTTTTAGTTCTTCTTATCTACTAAAATTCGAACTTACGTATTATTTTATCTAAACTTATCTTATTTAGTACTTCGATTAGTCTTTCTACAAGCTACTTGTTTGTTTGAGATTCAGGAATAAATTACTCAATAATAAGTATGATGCAAAATTAATGGCATAAAATACTTTCGAATGATGTATGATTTATATTTGTCACACATTCGTAAATGGAATAAGAAAGAAAAATACTTACACAAAAAAATCTGTAATTTTTATACGGATCAGTCAAAAACGACTTATGGATAGTAGTTAAGTATAATGAACTATCGTTATTATCTAGCAAGATGTTTTTAATGAATTCATATAAAAGTGGCAAATTTATTTTGTCTCATTTCACTCAGAAATGTGTGACAAACATAAATCATACACAGTTTCCTATCAACTGATAACAAAATTCTTTTCCTCACGTTCAAATTCTATTATAACTCATTTTATTGTAAAATCCAAAAAAAAATGTAATGATTTTTAAAATGATGACATGCAAAATCAAAATATATTTCAAAACTTGAACTAACGCAATCAATGAATATGTTGGAAAAATTCGATAGAAAAGAAAATTTCATTCACGATAAAAATTCGAGCTCATCGCAATTTTTCACATTACCAGTTAAATCTTAGTTAGTTTTAGTCAAACTAAAGATTCTTACGTAAAATATTTGAAAAAAATCAACAATGTTTTGTTTTCAACATTGAGAAAAGTCAGATTCTAATCAAGTTCATAAGTAAAAAACTTTTGTAATTGAGAGCAGTTCAATATTGTTTAAAACAAATGAGAAGAACTCATTTCAATGACATTGATATTTATTTTTACTTCATACTTTTGTTTCATTTCAGTACCAATGCGTGCAAGTTCCATTGATATTCATCCGAATGCAAAATGGGCACAGAATGGAATCACTGTTGCTGGAGGAAATGGACGAGGCAATGAAACCAATCAACTCTCTTGGCCATGGAGTTTGTACGTCGATGATGATCAAACGATTTATGTCGCTGATTATTATAATCATCGTATTGTGGAATGGAAATCTGGTGCAACGAATGGAACAGTAGTTGCTGGTGGAAATGGATATGGAAATGGAGCACATCAATTAAATCGCCCAGTAGATGTGATTATCGACAAAGATAGCGATAGTCTCATCGTCAGCGATTACGGGAATGACAGAGTAGTTCGTTGGTCTCGTCGAAATGGTACTTGTGGAGATACAATTATTTCGAATATCGCTTGCTGGGGTTTGACAATGGACGAAAATGGTTCTCTCTATGTCAATGACGATGAAAAACATGAAGTGAGACGATATAAAATTGGTGACACTCAAGGAACAGTAGTTGCAGGTGGCAATGGAAAAGGAAATCGTCTCGATCCCCATGTCATGAGAATCACCGCGATTTTCGCGATTTTCTAAAATATTGGCGTAAAATCGTGATTTATCGTATTTCTTTAAAAGATCGACGATTATATCAGATTTGATCGCGATTATGGGAGAAGAGTTGATTTTCGAAAATCATTGATAAATCATGACAATTATTCATTCACCGTTTTGTTATAAACACACACGGATATATAAACAACGCTGTTCAATGCATAACAAATAAGTTTTCGAAATATACTTTTCTGATAAATTATTTCTTGGTTATTTTTAATCAAGGAAATGCCAATCCCGATCCATGATCTGGAGAGGACTACACTGAAGCGGTCTGATAAGAATCGGACCAGCTCGAGATCGGACAGATCGCATGATCTGATCGGCTAGGATCTTGAGAACAAAAAAATTGAATTAAATTCAAGAAAAAATCTAAATATGTGTCTCCAAAAGAACCAATGAAATAGTAGAAAATATCGGAAAACAGACGGTTAAATCTTGCATAAAATCACGATTTATTGTAAAAATCGCTGAAATAATCGGGAATAATAGGCGATTCTATCGCGATTCAGCTCACGATTATCGTTTCGATGAATCGGGATTAATCGGCAATTTTTAGACGATTCAAAGGACATGGGTCAACTCTCTCGTCCCTCCTACGTATTTGTCGATCGAGATCATTCAGTATATGTGTCTGATTATTCCAATCATCGTATAATGAAATGGGAAGAAGGTGCAAAACAAGGCATTCTCGTAGCCGGTGGTCAAGGAGAAGGAAGTACTCTTACACAATTGAATGGTTCTCAAGGATTCATTGTCGATCAATTGGGTACTGTCTATGTGGCTGATCATCGAAACTATCGAATCATGCGTTGGCCAAAAGGAGCCACACAAGGAAGTGTCATTGTTGGTGAAAACGGTAAAGGAACACAGTCGAATCAACTTAATTATCCCGCAGGTTTATCATTCGTTCGACATGGCAATCTCTATGTCGTCGATTATGGAAATGATCGAGTACAAAAATTTAATATCGAATGAAATTCAATACGATGATGAATTTTATTTTTTTTTTGTTCTCTTTCTATTTCAAATAAATCGTGATTGAATGAAAAAATGAATTCATAGCTATTCTAATTCGCACGCGCGCGCGCGGCCAGGAACCATCCTGGTGGAGCCGTGGCGACCGTAATGCTCATGCACGCGCAGGAAGACCCACATCATCCACATGCACCCATCCGATTTCATATGTCAGTGAGTCTAGGGGCTCGATCATGCGCCATGGACACCAAGACAGTTCCTGGTCAGGCTTTTAGGGACTACCCGGAAGTCCTTCTTATAAGGTGAAACTCTAATCTCAACGTATCTTACTGACTCTAACTTGTCTCATCTCAAGAAAAAAAAACTCGCTTGTCGATTTAGGATGACATGGATAACTAAAAGGAAAAGAAAAAAATTATTCAAACGATGAAGAAAAGAAAACTTACCCCTATTATCTATATCTTCATTAGTCAATGGCTAAAATATAAAAACATATATAAAAAAGATCATAGGAGGACTTACCACCCTCCAAATAATCGTAAAAAGAAAAAAACATTAAAACTAATACCTACATTTTCTTTATTGTGCCGATTTGAATAATTTTGTATCGTTGAAGCCAATCTAAAATATACAAAGAAAAGATTAGAATTTGATTCAATAAATTGAATGATTTTTACATGGAAAATCATTCATATTTATATGTTAAAAAATCTATAATTTTCTTTTTTTTTTCGTCAGAGTGTGATGAAAAAACGATAATAATTAAGCCATCATCAACATACGCACATACATTGAGATAAATTGGGTGTGGGTGTGGGTGTGGGTGGGTGTGAGTGTGAGAGTGTGGGTGTGAGTGTGGGTGTGGGTATGGGTGTGGGTGTGGGTATG